>BGNK01003240.1:14860-78537 GCA_003297005.1 Symbiodinium sp. clade A Y106 | reverse complement strand
CAGCAGAACGTAGGTTTGCATCTCGGACAGCCAACCTTGCATGTCGGCCCTCCTATTCTATTTTTTTACGAATTAAATATTTTACTATTTTACTCCAGATACAGTACTGCCGCGGCCGATGTTTGGGGTTGGCCGCCCGAGATGCGAAAAAATTTTCCACGTACTACCACGTACTACCACATACTACCACGTACTACAACGTACTACCACGTACTACAGCAGAACGTAGTTTTTGCATCTCGGACGGCCAACCTTGTATGTCGGCCCTCCTATTCTACTGTTTTACTATTTTACTATTTCACTCCAGATACAGTACTGCCGCGGCCGATGTTTGGGGTTGGCCGCCCGAGATGCAAACAAGTTTTCCACGTACTACCACGTACTACCTCGTACTACCACGTACTACAGCAGAACATAGTTTTTGCATCTCGGACGGCCAACCTTGCATGTCGGCCCTCCTATTCTACTGTTGTACTGTTCTACTATTTCACTGCAGATACAGTACTGCCGCGGCCGATGTTTGGGGTTGGCCGCCCGAGATGCAAAAAAATTTTCCAAGTACTACCACGTACTACAGCAGAACGTAGTTTTNCAGATACAGTACTGCCGCGGCCAATGTTTGGGGTTGACCACCCGAGATGCAAAAAAGTTTTCCACGTACTACCACGTACTACAGCAGAACGTAGTTTTTGCATCTCGGACGGCCAACCTCGCATGTCGGCCCTCCTATTCTATTTTTTTACTAATTTACTATTTTACTTTTTCACTCCACGCCCGAGATGCAAAAAAACGTTTTTTCATCTCGGACGGCCAACCTTGCATGTCGGCCCTCCTATTCTACTGTTTTACTAATTTACTATTGTACTATTTACTCCAGATACAGTACTGCCGCGGCCGATGTTTGGGGTTGGCCGCCCGAGATGCAAAAAAGCTTTCCACGTACTACCACGTACTACAGCAGAACGTAGTTTTTGCATCTCGGACGGCCAACCTTGCATGTCGGCCCTTGTTTTACTATTTTACTATTTCACTCCAGATACAGTTTTGCCGCGGCCGATGTTTGGGGTTGGCCCGAGATGCAAAAAAGTTTTCCACGTACTACCACGTGGTTGGCCGTCCGAGATGCAAAAACTCTGCGGCGGATGTTTGCGGTTGGCCGTCCGAAAAAAATTTGCGGCCGATGTTTGCGGTTGGCCGTCCGAGATGCAAAAAACTCTGCGGCCGATTTTTTCGCATTGGCGTCCGAGATGCAAAAAACTCTGCGGCCGATGTTTGCGGTTGGCTGTCCGAGATGCAAAAATCTCTGCGGCCGATGTTTGCGGTTGGCTGTCCGAGATGCAAAAACCTCTTACCGCAAACATCGGCCGCAGAGTTTTTTGCNCGTGTCAATACAATAGCAAATGCCCAGGGGACCTTTCTGTGCGTTCTGTTCGTTACAGAACGTCGGGGCCCCCACCGCATCTGCGGGCCGCAGAGATTTTTGCATCTCGGACAGCCAACCGCAAACATCGGCCGCAGAGTTTTTGCATCTCGGACGGCCAACCGCAAACATCGACCTCAAAGTTTTTGCATCTCGGACGGCCATTCCTGTATGTCGGTCGGCTTTTTTGCATGTCGGCCGAACGCATCCCATAGAGTTCAAGGCTTTGGTTTTGATGGCTTAGGAAGTGGAGTTTAAGGTTTCAGATTTTGGCCTCAGCGCTTCAAGCTGTTCGTTTGTAGTCTTCTGGCTCCCGGTGTCGGGGGAGCAAGGCATTCCGGGGGATGTGCGGTAAGGTAGAAAATCAGGCGACGGGTGGGTAATCGTAATAAAGCAGCAGGCTACTTTATGGGTGGACGGCAAAGACCCAAACAGTTGTTGAGGTTTGAGTATTCATGGCTTGATGGGGTTCCCAGAGCCATAGCACCGAGGGGCCTTCTTGGTTAGTATATAACATGACATCTTTATCAGTTAATTTCAGACCGCCATACTCGGGTCTTGGATTCAGGGCTTTAGAGGAACCCGAAGCCCCAAACCCCAACTAAACGCTACACCCCTAAACCCTGAACCCCTAGAGGGGTTGGGGCTCAGGGGCTTGAATTTAGGGTTTAGGGGTCTAGGGGTAGGGGTGACGCTTTAGGGCTTAGGGCTTAAAGTTTAGGGCACAGGTTTGTCAGGCTTGGATTTGGGGTTTGAGGTCTGAGGATTTTGGGTTTAGGTCTTAGTTGCAAGGTTTTCTTCTAAACCCCGATAGTAGCTTAATGTCGACCATAAGCCGATGTCCAAATGGATTTTAAATTCAGGAAGTAGGAACATAAAACCCTTCGAGAAAGGCCCTACCTCAACTCATTTGCTGGTATCCTACGTTCGGGTTCTAGTTGCTGAATTCTCCAAAAACCTGGAAAACCTAAAATGCGAACATGAAGCATCAATTTTGGTAGGGCTTAGGGTCTAGCATACTTGAAAGGGCAGGGGACTTAGTAGGTAGGTTATAAGTAGAGTTATAAGTGCCCTGAATGGAGTTACCCTAATTATAACTCTACTTATAACCAACTTACTAAGTCCCCTGCCCCTTCAAGTAGACCTCTAATTGGCAAAGATGGCGGAGAAACAGAGCCTCGCATTACAGGCGCCGATAAGAAATCCGCTGCGATTAAGCAGGCGCCTGTATGACACCAGTAGCAAGAGCTTTAAGAGGTGCCCTGAAACCAAGCCCTTAAACAATCCGCAACGAACCCTTAAACAAAACCCGTATGTGACTCACAAAACCCTAAACCCTAAACCCTAAACCCCCTAAACCCTAAATCCTAAACCCTAAACCGGTACAGGGCACATAACACAACCATGAATCCTCCCAGACTCCTTCAACAAAACAGATTCACCCTGAGGCTCCATGTGCCTAGTCAGTATGGTTGCCTAGCCTTCAACTAAGTATAGCACATGGAGCTTTAACAAAGCACTCAACTAGGGCCCCAAAAAAGCACATAAGCAGAAATAAGGAGAAGGATATCCCATATAAACCCCCTTATAATGAAGCCCAATAAGGTAGGGATATCCCTATAAAATGCTTATGCTTATGTGCTTTTCATAAACCCTAAACCCCTAAACCCTATAAGCCGCTAAACCCTAAACCTTAAACCCTAAACCCCAAACCCTGAACCCTAAACCCTGAAGCCTAAAATGTCCTTTTTGGGCCCTAATTAACGATCAGTCCTCTGAGTTCTCAGCCGAGCAGGGGTTGCTCGCCTATGGGCGCTCGCAATGAAAAAGATCCGTTAATACCTTAATCTACCAAACCCTACTTTTTCTAGATTCGCCAGTAGGCCCTTAACAATAAGGGTACCCTTTTTCCTACTATTCGGTTTTAATAAGGGAACCCAAAAAGAAAAAGGGTAAAAGGGTACTACTGGGGCACCTAGTTTTTGTAGGTTCTTATTATAAACCCTAATATGGAAATTATAGGAACCCTACAAAAAAGTAGGTTTTGGTAGGTTAAGGTAGGGTTGCGAACAAGGGGGAATTAGGATTGCAGGCTTTATATACAATGGTGCGGGGTCGAAGTACCTAAATGGTGGGCCCCCAAAACTAAAGTCTCGATGGTCGGTGGTGTTTGAAAAGCGTTTGAGATGTGGAGTGCTGAAATACTCTGGTGGGGAGCTTCGAAAATATTTAGGGGATCCCCTATCTTAACTGTAGGGCCACTGTGTACGTGCAAATGTATCAATACACGCATGAACATGCGTACATAGAAAACTAAACAAATATATACATAAAAAATCTAAATAAATAAATATATATATACATATATATATATATATATATATAAGAGAGAGAGAGAGAGAGAGAGAGAGCGAGCGAGCGAGCGAGCGAGCGAGACAGAGAGTGAGAGTGCAGCGTTGGTACATTGACATGGACCCTCACAGAAGTGCAACAACTCCAAATTTTCTTACCCAAGCTCTTCAGTTCAGGTAAGAACTTTGCCACTTGGTGGGCTAATATAGGCGCCTGGCTGTTGCGAATAAGGCATTGGGGCAAGATGATCGTATAATAAACAGGGGCTATGATATGGCATGACTTCAGCGACGTATTGAATGCCCTATACTAATCTAGTACATGGACACATATCTTCTGATAACGGACGGGAGTACAACCAACAAAGCCAGCAAACATGACGTAATAACAAAAACAGTCAGCTGCCCAACGCTGAACCCGCAACATGAGCCTATCTCCCTGGGCAAGGCACGAACACTTACCTTAAGCGCTACCAAAATAAGCCACTTCTTTGCAAGCTGCCTGTAAATTCAACTCAGACTGTACAGGAAGAGCAGGTTTAGGTAGTAGGTTGAAACTTTGTTGGCCGAAGCTCTAAATCTCGGAGGCCTCAAAAGACGGGATGACGGTAGGTAGGATGAGGGATCCCTTGTATGAGGACTCTTATGCGGGATTATCCCACCTAGCTTCATCCCACTCTTGGAAACCGATTGAAAATCTACCTGTGCCAAGAAGCGCTAAGGCAAGGCCCCTTCGGCACATCGACTGAGCCAGAGCTGGATGTGGAATCCTCCGGCATTGCACGAGTTTTCGGGGCTCGCGATCAGACCCTCCGGGACTGGCACGTGATTTGAGTTTAGGGTGCGTAGGCAAAAAACTTCATGTCGCAAGTGAAGAGTGCCATCCTACAAGGTCTGATACACTCATCAGTGCAGTGCCTGTGCAAAGCTTATCCTTTCGAAGGGGGAAACTTCCACTGAACACTGCAAACCCCCAACAGTCAAGCCGTAGAGTCTTGGAAACTCTCCGCAAGCCCATGCAAAACCCTATAAACAATGTGCCTTCTTCTGCCTCGGCTTGTCGGAAGCTTCAGCTTGCGTGCCACGCTGGCTGCTGCCACTGCTGCTCAGGACCGATGCAAAGACCGTCTGCCTCAAGACTCAAGGCAGGAAACCTTCGATACATGGGTAGTTCTCGAAATTAGAGTCCTTTATAGGAGCGTTCTCATAAGGGTGCCGTAACATTGTTGGAACCTTTACGGGGACCTACCCGCAGAATCGATGCAATCGTTCTTTTGAGTGGAGGGGTGGGGGGCGTCGATGAAAAGATATATTGTAACCAAGCCCGCCAGGGAACACTATTGCAAACAATTCAGACATCTGCGTCAGGGTGCTGGGTGGTTGAGGGTCTTGCGTTTGGACGATAGATCGTTGAGACGCTAACAGCAGCATGTTCAATCACCCTTGGGTTCAGGGCTTATGGTAGAAGCCAGAAAGTTGGAACATGGCTTTAGGAGGATTTTTGCTAGGATCCCTTATACTTTACCTTAAGGGCATGAGGATAATGATGTTCCAACTTTCTGGCTTCTACTATAGAGGCTACAGGGTTTTATGCTCTTCATGCGCAATCAGAAGAGTCATTGGTTTAGGACATTTAGGAGTTAGCCCTAAGGGTCCAAGTACCTGCTAGTCATATTAGGCACCTACATAACTACTCTCCGAAACCTAAGTACCTAATTATTGGGTCCTTTGGACCCTTAGGGTAGGGTTTATGCCCTAAACCCTAAACCCTAAACCTGGGCTTATCCGGTCTCGTGCGGCGGGTTCGGAGCTACAGGGCTCCACTTTCGCGTAGCAGGTGGAGATCTAACCTGGAACCCTAAACCTAAAACCCCAAACCTCCAAACCCCCAAAACCTAAAACCACTGGACCCTAAACCCCTAAACCCCAAACCCAAAACCTACACCCAAACCCTGCACCTCTAAACCCCAAACCCAAAACCTCTAAACTCAAACAGACACGCCCAAGGCGCAGCTTCTCCGCAACAGCGGAGGAATCGGAAGAATCGCTGTCCTGTTTGCTGCCGTCCTCTCAAGTCGATATTGGGGGGATTTCGGCTTAGAGGTTCAGGATCCACGGTAGCTCTATAGCATGTACTTAGGCCATCTACGTTCCCAAAAAAGGAACCCGTTGAAGGCCGCCACGGTAGCTATATAGTATGTACTTAGGCCATCTAACGGTTGATGGACAAAATTCTGCATGACCCTAAGGACTCTAAACTATGGGAATTATGGTATATTCCTTATTATGGGTCATGCAGGATTTTGTCCATCAGCCGAAGTTTTCAAAAAGAAACCCCCAGTTGAGGCCGAAGTCTAAGCTACTTGGGTACGGGGAGCTTTGGAGAGTTTAGAGGTTGCTGTAGCTTGAAGTCTATAGGGCTTATAGGGCTTATAGTGTTTATAGGGCTTATAGGGTTTATAGGGCTTTTAGGGCTTATAGGGATTATAGGGTTTATAGGGCTTTTAGGGCTTATAGGGCTTAGGGGCTTAGGGCTTTCAGGGTTTTTTTTGAAGTTGAACTGCTCCCTCGCTCCGAAGGAAGCACTGGCATTTTGCTTTCAGGGTTTAGGGCTTAGGGTTTTAGGGGTGTTACGGTTGATGGACAAAATCCTGCATGGCCCATAATAAGGAATATACCATAATTCCCATAGTTTAGAGTCCTTAAGGTCATGCAGGATTTTGTCCATCAGCCGTAGGGTGTTCGGGTCTGGGGCAAGGAGGGCTTCGGGTTCAGGGCTTGGGGCTTCCAGGTTTCAGGGTCTCTGGACCCTAAACCCTAAACCCTAAATCCTAAACCCTAAACCCTAAATCCTAAATCCTAAACCCCTAAACCCTAAACCCTGAACCTAAACCGTTGAGCTTTCGTCTTTGGGTTTAGGGCCTCATGAGCTGAAGGGCTCTGGGTCCGTCTTGTGAGACCTACCTATAGCCGAAAAGACCTACCCTTTTTAGGCTTCCTTATTATGGTTTCTATATAGTATAGTTCCTCAAAAAAGGGTAGGTTGTTTTTGGGCCACAGGTAAGCCTTACAGAGTGATAGATTACTGACTGACAGCAAGAAGAATGCTCAGAATGTAGGGGCATTAGTTATCAGAGCACAGGTTTTGGAACATGTAAACTACAAAATTTTCTCGAGGTCCTCAGGAATTGTAGCACTGACTAACTAAGAGTATTCTGCATTCTATATTACGTGCGGCAGGCTCTGTGGACGGAAGGTGAACCGTTTCTGGCCATAGCGCCTGCTTCCCCCAGTTTCTTTCCGGAAGTCTGCTACGAAATTCTTGTGAATGAGACAAACGGAAAATCGGGGTACTGTGGGCGGGGATCCTTTGTGATTCGAATAGGGTCGGGGGATATGATCGTCTAAATATAAGGGAACGATTTGGGAATACTACTAGCCATTCTTCCGACCTCTCCAGACCCTGAACCCTAAACCCCCAAACCCCTCAACCCCTAAACCCTAAACCCCCAAACCCCTCAACCCCTAAACCCTAAACCCCCAAACCCCTCAAACCTAAGCAGGTTGACGACTGCGGTGTTTCGGATCGGGGGTGTCAGAGCTTTCCTGGACCCAGGATTGTAATACCGCCTTCTTGGAAACCCATCTTCCATAATAAGGGAATAAGGTAGGAAGGAAAATAGGGTTTAGAGTTGAGGCTCCCCAAAAAACTGCGATTATTGCATGTAAGTGTAGTGTCGACTTATTGGTCCAGGCGCACCCTGACACACCAACGCATAAGCTCAAGCGGAATTGCATCTACGTGTTTAGGTCGGTATCTTGATAACAATTCGAAGAGGGTTTCCGGGTAGGATATACTCTACTTGTCTACTTGTACAGTCACACTTAAAAACCTAAGGGTTGTTTTAGGCTGTATCCCGACCCCTTCGTTAGAGGTTTCGGGAAATACAGGCAGGCTGTTTACGGGATCTTCGGTTCTCCCCTGTGGGTTTCGGTGCAGGTGGAATTCACCGTCGGGCTGAGACCTAGGTAAGGATTCGGCCTAGGCTTGATGCTACATACTTTTGATCTAGTGCTTCGGGTCTTTAGAGTAGAACGGGCTAAGTGTAGAGAGTGGGGTTCAGGGTAAAGCCTGGCACGATCATTATTATAGTGCCTCGCACGGCGAGTACCCAAGCAAAACCCCCCGTCTGTCCTGGGTGCCGGCTTCCTTCATGTGAAGCTTAACCTACTGAGGTCATCCTCGCTTTGATGCACAACGGCAGCGGACCGCACAGAAGTAATATGGTGGTTTAGGATGGCTTTGGAGTGTAGAGCGCAGGTTTTGGGGTTTATGCGGCTTGGCGTTTCAAGTTTAAAGTTTGCAGCATTGTGTTCGTACTTGGCATATTGATGCTACCAGCCCAAAACTGTTACCACAGCGGCTAAGCCAACATGGAACCCCAAATCCTGCCCTCTGAACGGACAGTTGTCTAATATGGGACTCATGTGCCCTTCCATCTTAGCATGGGGGAGTGCAGATAGAAGTTCATGTCATGTACCTAAATAGTTTGTACATTGGTCCTGAACTTACTTTCTGGGAGGCGACATAAGGCCAAGGTACATACTCTATAAGCACATGGACCCTCAGCGGCAGTTTGTTCTGCCCTGAAGATGAGGGTGCTTGCAGCCAGGATAACTACAGCATGGAGCTACAACTCTTGCCGGGTTGCCTCCGTGTTTGGTTTCAGCGTAAATGAACTAGTTTAGGCTTTATAGGGTTTAGGGCTTACAACGTCCATCTACACAACAGCTTCTACCCCACGCTGCAGAACCCGAAACTGCGGGTTGCGCCAGGAAGTGGGATGGGAAGGGCCTACCCAGACCTTCCAAAAACCCTTAAAGGAATATACCATAAATCATATTAGGGATCCTATTATAATTTAGGGTATATTCCTGAATTAAGGGATTTTGGAAGGTCTGGGTATTGGGGGGACTTGAAAACTCCAACTGTCCCAGTGCCTTGAGTCCAGAGTTCAAGGATTAGGATTCAGAGCTTAGTTGCTGGGGTTTACCTACATGTCGGGCATCATGGGGAACCAAAGGTTAACCTTTTTCATACTATAAGGATTATATAGGGATTATACTGCCCCAAAAGGTTAAAGCTTACCTACTCTACTACTAGGTTTATGATGTAAGGGATTCGTGTCTACGGCTTGGAGCTCGTAGGTTTAGGCACAGGCACCTTGATCGAGGCATTGCTAGGCTATCAAGCCTTTGGGCTCTGGTCCAGGGTTGAGGTTCAGGTTCTACTGCTTCGGGCTGGGCGAAAAAAGTGTGCGTGCTAAACTGAACGTCTTGCTCAGGGGATGCTTTTGGAGAAAAAGCCGGGCTCACTGCAGCCCCGTCAGAATTTGGAACGATCGTACGACTACTATTCACATTCGCTTCTGCATTTCGTGCGGATTTTCAGGTTCTGGGGTGTGGACTTAAGGATAAGGGACTAAGCAACCAGATCAGAACGAGGTTCTTAAGGCTGGATAACCTCATTAGGGTTAGGCTTTAGGGTTTAGGGCTTAGGGTTGAGGGTTTAAGGTAGTTCAGGCCACCTGAAACGCCTCTTTAAGTACCAACTCTAGTCCTCCAAGGGCTTAGGCTTGAGCTGCTCCCCTCCAACCGGGCCACCCACAATGGACACAGAGGTGGCGAAGTTCTTCAGGATGTTGTCCGCGTACTTAATGACAGCCTTGTTCTTGAAAGGAGTCGCAGCAGTCAAGTGCTGACACAGCATCATGCGCCCCTCCTTGCTCGGTAATATGTCCACGCATGATCATGTCATTTACACACATGCATTCTGCACAAAGGAGAAGCAGAAAGCACTCTTGCGCCTTTCAAGGTAACACACATTGCCAACTCTCATGTAAGTGCATGCAAGACCCTGTGAAAACAGGAATGAAGCCAAGGCACGGCAATCAGCAGACCTGTAGCAGGTGTTGAAGAGTCATGGGCGCAAAAGGGGTGTGCAGCTGTCCCACGGTCGTAGAATACTCACGAACCGACGGGCTGTGCCTCCAAAAAGGGCTGAACGCTGTATTCGTCCCCCATCCAAAACCCAAAGGCTCCATGTGCCATTATAGTAGATACGTAAGCCCTAAAGAGGTCCCTGTATAGGCACTTTAAGGCCCAGGTATATACTATATCGGTACATGGAGCTTTAGGGAAAAAGCCATCCTTTCGCGCTGGGTATTTTCACCTAGCCCGGGGCCTTCTCACAGCACAGCCCCTTCTGAATTTTAGCACGGAGCCACCACCTTACAACAACCTCCCTAAACCCCAAACCCTAAACCCTAAGCTGAAGATGTAGTATTCCCCGTAGGCCTCAGAGTTTAGATCTGCAAGCGGAGCCATAGCTAGATCTCAAGCAGAGCTCATGAACAGAAAGTCTAGAACCTAAAGCCCCTGAGCCGTAAACCCTAAAGCCGGAAGTCCTCAACTAACACCCCGAAAGGCAAGGATGAACGTGCCAGGTCAAGCTGAAAATATCCTAAGCCTTGAACAGAAGTGGTAAGGGCACGGAAAGGAAAGTAGGGTAGATAGGGCATGGGCTAGACTTGGTTGTCCAACTCAAGGAATGTTAATTAATCAATTCATTTGCTTTATATATATATATGTATATATACATGTATATATGGTGTTTAGGGGGACTGCAAATATGATGGGCTGTTGCGTGTCTTTATTTGATTTGGGATGCTGTAAAGCTTTGGAGTTTTGTGAATCAAAAATTTACGGGTTGTGGCTTTGGCTCTGACGTTGCAGAGGACTTGTATAAGTCTGTTCCGAAATTTGGAACCCCCTAAACCCTAAACCCTACATGTTCTGTTCTGAAACCTCAGCTCTGAACGCTCGTACTTCACCAGATGGCTTGCGGGTACGGAGCTGGGGTGTAGGCTTTGCTAGGCGCTTGCGGCCTTTTGTCTGGGCCCCTTTGAGTTCATGGGTACATGTTAGGGCCTGCTAGGGTTTTGCGGTTAAGGTTTGTGGGAGTGGGGTATAAGCTTAGTACGCTTGCTTATTGTTTGAAGGGTCTAAGTCAAAAGTACATACTCGGACAATACCCTGCCTCCGAAGGCATTGTTGCAAACAGAAGCGCAAATCCAAGCATTGTAGCCTGGGCAGTCAGGGGTCAGATGCAGGCATGCATCGCAGCAATGCCCGAACGTAGAGGCCGGGGATTCTTCATCAGGGGTCTCGGCTACATTCCCTTCATGTCGAACTCTACGCGTCGAAGCCCAATGCGGAACGCCAGGGAGCTTTGACCCCCCAGCCCTCTCGGCCTCCCCTAGTGCTCACACTCGCTTCAGCTAGGGGTGCCTTATTATGACCTTATGAGCGATCTGAACGATTATGATTATCATCCTCATTATCAGTGAATTGTGGTTATCATCCTCATTATCAAGGATCTTCAGGCCAGAGTAAGGTTTGAGCGATCTTTGCAGGAGATGAACTCCCGTCAAACGCAGGCTGCAGTGGAGTCTGCAGTGCATAAAGAGCGCACTACCATCAGGGAAAGTAGATCAAGGGACGGAAAACGACATGCCCGCCGGCTGTACTAGATTTGGTTCTTAAAACATGAGGCAAGCTCCGACTTAAAACTGACTGCGGAAACCCAACCCTTATCCGATTCCAACACACCCAATGACTTAGTACATGCTCTGATTCTGGGCTGTTTGGAGTCTGAGGAACAACCTCAACCCTGCAAATTTCAGCTTATGCAAGCTGAGGCCCTAAACTCACTCAGGCCCTAACCCGAGATAAAGCAAGGGCCTTAAAAATCAAATTAGCATAGGGTTTTGGGGCCCACTATACTATAATTCTCATAAGGAACCCCCCAACATAGTCTTGGCAATTATTTAGCCCCCTAAACTTTAATATCCAGGTTCCAGGCCGTTGAAAAAGCCATGTCTTTGGATTCCTGGCAGCGCGCTGCTTCTCGAAGCCCGGTCCGGGCTTCGAGTCGGTTCGTACGGTACCATTTAGGGTTTAGGGTTTATAGGGATTATAGGGATTATAGGGTTTATATGGTTTATAGGGTTTATAGGGTTTATAGGGTTTACAGGGTTTATAGGGTTTATAGGTTTATAGGGTTGAGGGCTTAGTCTCCATTGTCGCTCCCCTCATGGTTAAACGATTTCAAGGTTAGGATCCTATAATCTAAATTTGGTTGACCCAAAAAAAGAAACTACAATGGAGACTAAAGGTGGGGCTCGAAGGGCAGGTAAGCAGTTGTTTTCCGGCTGAGGCTCATCCCACAGCTTTTGGATGGCTGGATCAACACATCCTCAGAGACTCCAACATGCCGTGATGACTAAGGCTGCCCAGAACACCGCAAAACATCAAGCAACACTTCCGAATCAGTCAGGGGTTTAGGGTTTAGGGTTTACAGCAAAACATCAAGCAACACTTTTGGGGGATTTCTTTCCTAATCCGAGCAAGCCTTCAAGATCACCAGTTCCTGCCAGCCCCGCCAGCCCAATCCTGAGTTCAGGCTCTGGATTTCAGGGACCAGGTCTTCTGGCCTTCGGATACCATAACTCATGCTACCCTGCACCCTAAACCCGGAGCATTTGGGGCTACTCGCGTCGGATTCAAGGGATGCCCATACCAGAAGAGACCCCTATGTTCTGAATAGGGTTTAGGGTTTAGGGGTTTAGGGTTTAGGGTTTAAGGGATTAGGGTTTAGGGTTGTCGGAAGCACTCATGTCTCCAGATGCATGCTGTCGTATCGCGTGTCGCGGCTGTGGTTTCTTCGTCTGAAGTTCAGGACCACAAGCCCTAGAACCAAAAACCTGCCTCCAGAAGCTCAAGGGCTCACAAATTTACGATCGGCTCTGCATACCCCGCGAAGACCGCACACGAGGCTCAGGCCCGGACATAGAACACTGCCCCTAACCGTAAACTTGCCATCTAGATCCCGCTGGCTGAAGCCATGAACTCGTTTGGACCAGGGCCGCAGCACTGCAGACCAGGCGGCGAGTTGTACGTTCCGAACCTGCAGCAGCACTGGACCCAAGAGTAACCTAGGAATAGAAAGGGTGCCCTTTTTGGATTAAAAGGGGCTTTTAAGGGAACCTGAACCCTAACAAAAGGGAATAAGGGCCTACTCTAGGTCCTAGAGCAGGAAGCCCTTCTGTTCAGGATTTCGGGGGCCTTTGGGCCCAGGACTTTTCTTTCCCAAAGAGTCCAAAGTAACTTTATCGTAGAATGTAAGATTTCTTTAATGTTAGAAGCTACTATTCTGATTTGGGGAAGTATTCCCCATAACAGTACCTAGTGCCCTGTGGCTTTCGGTCCGGAGTTGTGGTGTTAGGGGGTCGATGTTCAAGACTTGCAGCCTTCAGGGCTGGGTCCGGGGGTAATGTTTAGGGGTTTAGGGGTTTAGGGTTTAGGGGTTTGGGGTTTAGGGTTTTTCTAGGAAGGAGAGATCTTGGCTCTTACCGCTGTCAAGGGCTTCGGGGCTGTCGCGAAGTAGCTATACCTAGAAAGGTATGTAGAACAATAGCCTTTTTATAGGTGTTGGGCCATTATGTTACCTACCTTGGGGGGATACTCCAAAGCAGTCGGGAAAAAAACACCTGGCATCGCCTCCTCAGGACCTTCCAAGGATTTCTGAGTTGCAAATATGTAAAAGGCGAGTCCCATGAACATATATATATATATATATATTATATATATATACACGTACTATGTATATATATACATATATATATATATTATGAATAGATATATAGCCATATAGCCTAACTCTAAACCCTCAAGCTGAACCACCAAAACACTTTACACCAGGCACCTGAAAACCAGAACGCTGCTTCCGTCAGAGCTCAAAGTATCTGAAGCCAGCAACGGCCTGGGACAACCCAACCGACCCCGCCCCCACCCCCAAAGGACCCGACAATGGAGAGAGAGAGAGAGAGGGAGATAAGCCAAAATTCTGTTTGTAAGCCCCTTGAAAATTGCCATAAACCTACATATACCCGCATGAAGCCCTACACAGTCGTAAAAGTCCCCAGACTCCAAGTATACAAATAGTACACACCTTGGGGTCTACAGTCTTTCAATATTGCCTACTTTGGGCTGGTTGGAGTCTTGGGCAAGACCTTAGAACACACCCAACCTCGAAACCCTCAACCCGAAACCCCTTCTAGAACACCCTAACCCCAAACACCTAAACCCTTCTAGAACACCCTAACCCTAAACCCGACACACCAGAACCCTTCTAGAACACCCCTAAACCCTAAATCCGAAATCCCTAAAACCTTACCGAAACCTCCAACAAGCCCGAAAAAAGGCCTTATTCTACATACTTTGGGGGTCTAATCTAGGTATAGAACACCCCTGAGCCCAACTCCGCTGCAAAGTCCAGTGGGAGCCGGGCCCAGAGGGTCACTTTGGAGCCTTTGAGAATCTTCTCGGTGTAGACTCCTGCTTCACGTGCTATCATGGGGTTTCTTGGGTTTAGTATAGGGTTTTGTAGAAATGTACAAATCTATGGGTGTAGATTCCTGCTTAACTTACTATCATGAATCCATGTATCTGTTTCAATGGGGTTTCTTGGGTTTAGTCTAGGGTTTTGCAGAATCCTATGGCTGTAGATTCCTGCTTGAAGGTTTGTTCAATTCAAGGTCTGAAGGGAGTTTACGGCTTTCGGGCTCTTCCTGTAGCCCCAATGCCTGGCAAATCATAGGTTATAGCCTTACATAATCTGGACTTTGAAGTAACCAGGGAGAAAAAAGTATAGACTTTTATTTCTTAATGGTTCCTTAAAGGAACAGGTACCAAAACAAAGTATTCAAGTATGATACTCCAGAACCCAGGTGAGGGATTGTGGGTAAAGGATGCCAAGGGCTGTACAAGGGCTCAGGGCTGGGGTGCAGCTGGGGGTTTCGGATGAATAGAAGGGCCCTTACAGAGCTTTAGGGCTTTGATGGCTTCGGTGTTCAGAGGCTTTAGGGCTCTTGAGGGTTTAAAGCTTGATGCTCAGGGACTTTAGGGTTTCGGGATTTGGGGCTCAGATCTTTGGGCGTTAGAGGTTTGGGGCTTAGGGTTGTTCCAGGCTGGGGCGTATCATGGTGCTCGGGTCTAGAATAAACACCTGTAACAACACCACATTTGCTTCAAGCTCGAAGACCCACTGCTTAAAGTTAGGACAATCATCCGTAAAGTACTTGACTTGAGGGCTATATGGTCTATGCTTTGGCGTCTTAAGGTGCCGGGCCGGGTAAGGATTCAGTCAAAAAGAAGCAACGAAGGCAGCCTGCCAAGCCCGAAATGGCGGCTGAGAGCATGGTCGTGAGGAGACCTGCGTGACTCGATCAAGAGCAGTTGCAAGGAAAGTACCATCGCAGGCCACAACAAAATCGTGCCTCCATCACCATCAGAATCGAGTATACGTGATAAGCTGTCAACCCATGGAGTGCCCTCCTGCCTGTCTGCCTTTACCATTGTAAGCACCCAAGACAACAACAGAAGAGGATGAGCCTGTAACTTGGCCGCTCCAACCGACTTTCCTACCTCAGGCGCTGCGGGAGTGAGAGATGGTGGCAAAGGTGGCAACAGATTCAGGGGCCTTTTTACGCAGAGTGAGGAGTTCGGTTCAGGAGCCCAAGACCCTAAACACCTAAACCTTAAACCCTAAACCCTTCGTCTAGATTCTATATTTCGAAGAAAGCCGTGAGATCGTAAACTTCACTTCTTTTCGCAGATAAGAGCAAGACGCGGGAGAGGCGAAAATGTACCCTAAAGGGCAGAAGCAAAACCCTGAGCACAAAAGCTCCCGACTATGCAGCGCAGGAATGTCGTAAACCCCGAATAGACCCTCAATCGCTCTGGGGTCCTGCAGGGTCCGCGGAAAACATACACGACCAGACAAAGTATGACCATGATGAGAATCCGGAATCTTGCGACTGTGGGAAACCCGGGAAACATGCATAAGCATAATTGTATAATGAGCTTCGTTCACAAGATTTCTGTGGGGACCTTTTTTGGGCGACCATTGACATCTCTGGAGGTCCAAACCCCAAAGCCTGAGCTCAACGAACTATAGCTTTCCGCCACTGTCGGTGCCCAACTGCCCTAGAAGGGTCAGGATTTGGCTGCATGCCAAAGGCTGAAAGAGCGAAGAGGCATGGCAACAAACAAAGTGACCAAAACAACAACTGCTAAAGCCTGAAGTTCAATCTGAGAAAAGGAAACCAACACACTTGCAAATCAAGGAAAACAATCAGCAACGCTTCTGGTTGCAGGGCAAGGTGCTCTTCCTACTAGCACCCGGCAGATCGTCCTTTGCACGGCTCTTGAGGTAAAGTATACAACGCAAAGGCACATGAACGTTAAGGATTTAGGGTTGTGAGTTGTAAGTTTGAGGTCCCGTGTTCTATGAACAAGCCCTCTAAGCTGAGCTCAGAGTCAGGGTGAAACCTTCTCCACCCGAGGATGTCAATATGGTCATGAAGTGAGTCTTTCAATTACAGAGCCCTGCTCTAGGGCTCCAAGTATACAAATACGGTTGATGGACAAAATCCTGCATGACCCATAATAAGGAATATACCATAATTCCCATAGTTTAGGGTCCTTAGGGTCATGCAGGATTTTGTCCATCAACCGTAGTACCTATCTCGGGGTCTACTACCTACTTTGGGATTTTTGGAGCCCCAATGTTAGGCCTCAAGGTGTACGAGCAGGGCTTTGGATATTTGCGGGTCTAGGCGAATGCATAATATCTCTCCAGCTTAACAGCTCATGGGTAATCAAGGGTCCATCCAAAATCCGAAACCCTAAACCTTAAACCGTAAACCCCAAAACCCCAAACCCTAAAACCCTAAAGCCCCAAAACCCGAAACCCTGAGATCGAGCAAGTTTTGGTGAAGACACACGGGAAGAACTCTTAGACCCTAAGCCCTAAACCCAAAATCCGAAACTTGGAGTCATCACCCCAAACACTCCAAAACCCCAAAAGCTCCTCCAGCGTCGCAAGCTGCACGAGGACGACGCCGACCACGAGGAGTCTCACGATCAGGGAGGGTCGAGGGCTTAGGGCTTAGGGTCTAGGGTTTAGGCGTGAGCTTTAGGGTTTAGGGTTTAGGGCTTTAGGGGTTTAGGGTTTAGGGGTTTAGGGTTTAGGGGTTTAGGTTAGGCGTGCAAGCCCTCAACCCTTCGCAATCAAAGCACTAACCCACCCAGCACTTCTGAGCCCGGAAATCACAAAATCAAAACCTGTGAGACTTTACGCCTCTGAACCCTCAATCCTTGAAGCCCTCAAACCCAGAACCCCAAAACCATGCAGCCCTCAAATTCGTGAAAGCAAACGGCAAAACTTAAACACACCGCATGGAGCTTTACACAAACTCGTTAAACAGTCGAAGACGTCCTCGAACTTCGTCCACCCCGAGAAGAACAGAAAAGAGGATCAGAAGCCCCCGGCCCGAGCGCTAGCCATCGTTGCAGCGTCAGCCGCTGGCCCAGCAGCAGCACCTGAATTCGTCGAATGGACTTTCGGGTTTAGGGAAAGTATAGGATCTGAGGATTCAAGGCGGTTTAGGGAAGTTTTAGGGCATTAGGCTTTGCTGGGGCTGAGGGGTGAAGGAACTAGGATCTTAGGGTTTGGCGTTTATCGCTTCTCCGGTCGGCGGGACCGCCTCTGGCAGTTTTAGCTCGGCGCTTTTCCGGTTATGGCATTGCTGGGGCTTTCTTGGGCTGTATTTTTAGGAGGCGAAGGCTCAGGATGTTAGGTTTTATGGGGTTTAGGGTTCAATCAGCATCCTTCCAGTCGGGATCAGTCGTCACGCTCCGTAATGGTTTGCCCAAAGTAAGGTCGAAATCTAAGCAACAATATAGTAATACAGTAACAGTATATAGCTTTTGGGCTAAGAGCGTACTTATGTAGACTGACACAGACCCTCAACTCCGGGTGTTGCATTTCGAGTTCGAGAAAAAAGAAACTATGACAGAAACAAGGGCTCTCAGGTGCACGATGTGTGGGGCTTTATAGGTGGGGGGAGGGGGGCGGAGGCTTGAATGCTTTGCATGCGGATCTTGGTCTCCGGCTGAAAGAAAGAATCTCAAGCTACTTTGGTCCGGATTCTCGGGCTCAATTTTCTGGGGCCCAAGACCTTGGCTTAGGATTGGGGTTTGCAGAAAATTGGGGTTTCAAAGCAGGAAAGGCGACTCTTTGATCCCGAAAGCATAAGTGAAAGGCGCGACATTCATTGACAAACTGCAGGCATCAAGACTTCGAAGCTCTTAAAACTATACTTTGAGCCGTAGGACTGCGGGAAAGTCTAAGGCTCTAAGGCCAAGGTTCATGGTTTCGAGGGCTACAGGGTTTATACAATCGGGGCCTAAACGGGTTCCCAAAAGGCTTCTACAAGGGTTCCTTTCAGGGCTCTACAGTATAAGAGTGCCTTCCGAATTGATACGACTTCTTCTGAGGGCTCGGCGAAGCAAACGGCAGTGCTGAGAATCTTCAGCTGGTACGTAACCTCGCGAGCTGAAGTGCTGAATCTTTAGGAAACCCCCTTGCGTTCAACCCCGAACTCGGCCCAAAAGAAATCCTGAACCCAAACCCCGCCTCAGACCAGAGTCATAAATCCTAAACTCTGTGTGCTATGTTCACGAGCCAGCCCCAAATTCTCGTGCTTCGGACCTGAGCATCTAGAGCTTCTGGGTCTCGAGTCGAGGGGCCGGGGGATTTTGAGGCAAGGTTTCGGCTTTAGGTTTCAGGGTCTGGGTGTTAGGCCTTCTACGCTTCCGATGTGTCAGGTTGGGTTGTGGCATGTTGGGTTGATAGCGTTCAGGAACCGCCGAGATGAAGCTAATCTAGGAGCCTTGATAATTAGAAAAGGGATTTGGGGCCCGTTTTACTATCGTTATAATGAGGAGCCCCCCCAAAAATAGTATAGGTAAGTATGGCCCCTATATTACTTTAAACGGACCCATTCCCTCAACTGGCTGGGATGCTCTGATGCGGCCGAGGGGCCGTGTAAGTAGCTGGTTCGAGGTATGCCAAGGACACATACCTGAACAAACACGGCTAGGGGAACGTGGCACGTTGATCCGAGTGAATCTCTGGTGTTAGATTGCAGTTTCAGACTCAAGAGCTACTGCATCTCCGTCTCTGTTGCTCAGACCAGAAGCTCAACTCAGAGGAGTGAGAGTCACAAGCTGAAGTATTAAGCCATTAAGCATTCAGTACATCTACAGGCCTCACAACACCCTCAACCGCAGGCAAAGCTGATGTAAAGCTTGTGGATCCCCAAACAAGTAATCGTTTAAGACACTGCCGGTCAGGGCTCTGCCAACTTCCCGAATCACGGATCTAGGCTATGCAAGATCGGAAAGATCCGGTGCGGGTAGTCTATGTGTGGAAGCAGGGACGTAAGTGGTCTAAGATCAAGAGGCTCGATGGAACGTGGTTGCCCTAAGTCCCGAGACCTTTAACCTCTGAGCCCTTCAAATATACAATGCTCGAAGCACTAAAGCCCAAAAACTGCCAACCTCCTCCTTGAAGCGCCTACCCTGAAGCACAGGGCCATAGCTGATGAGCACTTAAACCTCTGGCCCTAGCCCATTCGATCCGAGGCCCTGGCTGCAAGTTGTTTTGAACCAGGTAAAGGAAAGCGGGCCTGGGGATGTCGGCACTTTGCTGTTCAGGCTTTGGGGCTCAGACTTAGAGTATTCCATTCTGAAGTCGGAGGAGCTAATACTCAGTAATTAGTCCTCTAGCACCATAAATATGACGTATTCCTGGAGATATTTAACAAGCCACCTGCAGCCAAAATATTACAGAATTTGAGGTTTTCACTTTCCAGGTAATCCTGTCCGAAGCCATGTCAACATGCCTACTCTAAACCTGAAGAATGCGCTCAACTCGACGTCTTGAATCCTCACATCCTCTATGTAGGATATAGGCCTTAGGGCTCAGAAATTATCGCTACTAAACTAGGCCCTCACAGCTACCACTTTTTGAGCACTGCTTCCGAGGGGCACCGACGAGCGGATCAGCTCCCGGGGGGCCATCAAGGTCCCTGGCCCGAAGACAGTGGAGTCAAAAGGGTATAACTCGCCCATTTGCATCCTGACCCTTCACGCCGCCAAACCCCAAACCCTAAACCCTGAGCCCTAAACCCTAAACCCAGAAACTTCCTATGTCCTGGGCAGGCAAAGGGCCTGCTAAAGGCTCGCCGAGCCGCGCGGCCAAGACCAGGCTCGCCAGGCCCTGCCAAGCACGAGGACCACTTAGAGGATCTGAGAAATACAGCTTGTGAAAGTTGTAGAAGGCCTGCGGAAGAGGATTAATTTTTGGGTTTCGGTGAGGGATTACCAGTCAAAACCCTATATAGACTCCCAAACATACCCTAGTCCTAGCCTCGAACCCAGTGCACCCAAGGCAGAACTTAAAATCCCTGAAGCACGGAAATCCGAAACAGGAGCCCGTGGAAAATCGCAGATGCCAAGCTCACACTCAAAGATCGTAAGCCTTAGAGCCCCAAAACCCCCACAAATCTAAACTCTAAACCCTGAAGCCCCAAAACTTACCCTAAAACTTAAAACTCTAAACCCTGAAGCCCCAAAACTTACCCTAAAACTTAAAACTCTAAAATCCTGAAACCCAGAAGTCCCAGATGCCCAAGCGTGGTTAGCCGGAGCCTTCAAGGCCTCTTGAAGGATGACCCCCGTCTGGGGCACCTTAGTTGAACCCTAAACCCTAAACCCTAAAACCCTAAAACCCTAAACCCTAAACCCTAAACGCAGATGCCTACATGGGTTGTTGTCAAAATCATGGTCCCTTTTTTGGGTCTCTAATATAATACGGCACTTACTGTTTAGGGTACCCCAAAAGGGACCCTAACTTTGACATCACCCAGATATCAGGCCACGGTTTTGGATTTAGAGTTTAATATAGGGGCCTGAATAATTAGAATAGGGTTTCGGGGTATATGATATTATAATTACAAAAATAAGGAACCCCCACAATCGTATTGGTAATTGTTTAGATTTAGGCTCCTATGTTACAGGATTATGGGTGCTGCGAAGCGTATACAGGGTTTTGAGCTTAAGGGGAAGGAGGCAACATCTCGTCTCAATCGAAGCTCTCTAGAAGAAGAGCTGCACACCGAATTCCTGCAGCATCCTCGCAGTAGACAACATTGAAGTCCAATTCCACAACATGGTGCACTGACTTGGCGCCTTTAGCTATGGGGCTGTAGGCCACCAACAGCACCTAAAAATTTACAAAACAATATTCCTACACAGACCCTTCCTGCCTTACCGGAAAGATGGGCCCGGCACCCAGTCGCCGCCTTTGATGCGGCTCTGCTTGACCTGATGTTCGGGCTTAGGGTTGTATATAGGCTTTTAATTAATTCCCCGGATGGGATCAATTCCGGGCTTGCGTTTGGCTCGCAGGAGGTGTGGGAGATTCAATTTCAGGTCTAGCTTCATGTAGGTTCTGTATAGGACCTTACTTCGGAAAAGACTAAACTTAGCCGTCTTCGACTCTGTCTCTTCTTCTAGAGGCTGGAATCGTGTGCCCATGGCCATTTAGGCGGCTTTGAGGCTGGTTCGGAGGGGTCGCAGATTGAAGCAGGTATGCTAGGTACTGCATTCTCCACCGATGAAGCTCCAAGCTTGTGGAGGATGGATTTTTGGGATATTATTCTATGGGTCTTTGGGATTTTATTCTGTGCATGATGAACTCAGAGACAGACGTGGTAGATCATTCACTCACCATTAGGCGGGCTGACAAATTCCAAGAACTGCCTGTCGGGAGCATTTTGAACAGACCTCATGCACCCGCACACAGTGTGCAGGGCTTCCGGTGTCTGGTCTAGCTCTCTCAGTTGCAGGCCAGGATCGCGCAGGCCTTGGCCAAGCGAAAGCTTGCGGTTTGGGATTACACGTCGAGGGTTGCAGGTTCTTGCTGTGCCATCGTTGCGTTATGGATTTCTGGACAAAGAACCTGACTTGAGGGTTTATGGCAGATATCAGCTGACAGGAACGGCGCTGCACTTTCTGTACTTGTATGGCGGTACTTACAGCCCCAACCTACAAACGTTCAAGTCGACCCTCCACTTCGGGATTCGTTGAAGGCCCTTAATCAATTCAGAGCTGCCTCTCTGGCTGCTCGGTCTCTGGCATGGACTTCGAAGCCTAGGGTGCTGGGCCGTACAGGAGTTCAGACCCCAAGAGAGCACCCTGAGAAACATGCGAATAGAACACCTCCACCCCTCAATATACTCGACCCTCCTGTGGTTGAGCCTGTATCTTCGACTTCCAGCCGTGAGCCCCGAACAAAAGACGCAGAGATTTTAAGTGCGGCTTCAGCGCCAAACGACTGAACTGAAAGCCTGATCCACAAACCCAAATGCCGTAAACCCACGTAGACCCTGAGCTGCATGCCTTTGCAGCTTCAATGGAGCCTGCAGCACTGCAAACGAGCAGCGCAGTTCTGCAAAACGAGGACGGACAGCAACGCCGCTTTGGACGCCTCAGGGTTGCGGGAGAGACCCTGGAGCGGGTGCGACTTCAAACATGAAGATCCTGCAGAGGTCTGGAGGAGAAAGGGTCATCATGTGATTCGAGAGACGGATATAGTAGAAGAAAGAAAGTTGGAACATTATTGTCCTCATGCCCTTGAGGTAAAGTATAAGGGATCCTAGCACTAATCATCCTAAACCCATGTTCCAACTTTCTGGGATTCGCTGTATAGGTACTATAGGTTTGACAAGATGTAGCCGTAGCCTTCGGGAAAGACTTGAGCCGCCCACGTGCACAGCACCGTCTTTCCAGAAGCTGGGAAAATGGACAGATACCAAGCATAGAGACTTGTCCGGGCAACCTCGTACCGCGTGGCGAACCAAATATTGTGGGTTTCTCACACGGCATGACATCCAGCTCCATTCAACTGATATCTAGAACTTAGACCTGAGCTTGTCAACTTCTGATTCGACACGTGCATCTCATGAGACGTGCCCAACCCGAAATACTGCAGGGAAACGCACATCAAACATTTGTTTGCAAGCTGTTGAGCTTACAGCCTCCTGAAATCAGAAACCTAGCTGCTTGAGCCGGGGACTGCTCCTACACCAACATCGCCGCTCTTGATGGACATAACGCTGCAGCCTGCGCTGGAAGCAGCATCAAGTCGTAAACCCGAAGACACGAATTTTTGGGAGTGTTTCAGGGCGCCCGGCATGCAGGTTTCTGGCATGGAGACCGCAGTTAAGGGCTGATCTGATAACGGCGAGAATCGGGTAAGGTTTTAGGGCTCGGGGTATGAGGCTGATGCTGGTGAATTACACCTTCTTCTCCTGCTAAATGTGGTTTTTGCATCGTAAAGCTAGCTGAAAAACGCCAGCCAATCAAAGGCCATCACAGCCCGACGGCCACATATCTTCGGGTATGAACAACTAGAAACATTAAGCTACAGCTGGAGGACCCCCAGTTGTCAATACGTGCTCCTGACCCCAGAACTTCTGATCCTATGTCTTTCTAGACAGTGTTCAGGACCTGGTTATCTTTCGGCCCCTCGCTGTCAGCACCAGTCTCCTGACATTTTCTGAAACTGAAGCATGACGAGCATCTGCAGCTCAACAAACGGCGTTTGATTCTTGATGGCTTCGAAGACACTTTATGCACACATCGGTGGGGCGGGTTTCCTTCATGGTCGACTGGGGATCAAAACCTCGCAGCCTTGTGGCAGCCGAGTGTACGCATGCAAGTAGAAATGATCGGGAATGCGGAATGGGCGTCTGGAGGAGTGAGGGCTCAGGACTATGCCGCTGAACAAATGGTCGGCCTATGAGAGACTGATGCATGCTTCCAAAGTTCATAAACTAGCAACGTTAAAGAAAGCAGTACCATGTGGCAGGTTCAACCACTGCATGGTTCCGACTTGAAATCTAAATTGCTGTGACTAGACCGTCCGTGTGTCTCCGCTTCGTGTGGGCTAATCATAGAACCACAAGCTTGAAAGCTGAGCCAAGGAAACGGCAGAATCGACTTTGTGGAGTGCAACCCACGGAACTCAGATGTTGCAGTCTCACCAGAGACGGTAACTGGATTGCTACAATCAAGAAGCGTCTGTCTGGCTGGTTCGTGGATCGGCAAAAAGACCGACATGTCAATGCAACCCTTGACAAAGCGCTGTCAGCCCGGCCTACAACCATCGGAGTCCTTGCAAAGTTTAGCTTGCAACGCCGCATACTTGGAACAGGTGCAACACGAGGATGGAACGTCTTGTTTCAATGGTGGCTCCGACACTAGAACAAGATCCGCCAAGATGTACAAAAAATCGAGCATTGTGGTCGTTCCTCGGATTTCCCAGGACCCGAAACCCTCAATACCCCTCCATCAACTAAGAGCAATACAAGGGACGCGAAACACAAACCAAAGGCAACTCTGGCTTTTTGGTCGATTTCGGACAGCATGGTTTGGACTTCTGCAGCAACTTCACTGAAAGCACGACCTTGGCGTAGGGTGGCTCTGCGTCAGTTCTATGGTGCTGAAGGATGTGTGAAGGAAGCTCCAACAGGTTCAAGTGAAAGTGTAATTGCTGATGAGCAAGATGAATCATCCCTGTTTGACAGTATCGGGGCCGTGGGGACTCACGGCTGTAGCTTGCCGGGCGTCGGTCCCGCCTTGTGACTTCTGGGCTTTAGTGATCCGGTTGGCACTGTTGCTGCGCTCGGTCGGGCAAAAGCAGGCGATGACAAACATGAACTTTCTGTCTGCCATGCATGTTGCTATGGCAAAATTATGGCTGGCAACTCATTGATCTGTAGGCCGCCAGCGGAACTCTTGTGCTCCCGGGATGTACTCATCGAAGGGAACGATCTGATGGATCATTGGAGTTTCAATTGTCCTCAATCCAAACCCTAAACCCCTACCCTAAACCGACCCGCCTTGACGTCCTTGCTGTCTGTGACGATCCGAGCTTTGACCTGACTCACAAGCCGCTTTAGCGCTGGCTAACAACAGAGTGAATCGCTGTGACTAGTCTTATCATCATTTCAAACGAACAAGATGAACAAGTTTTGAAGCATGCAAGCATGTCCTAAAACGCCTTTATTTATATAGAACTAAGTGTATATATGTCCATATTAATATACATACTAATATGCACACTGTGTGTATATATGTAATTACATATGTATAGTATTATGTATGCATGTATGTATATATATATATTTATGTCTATTTATGTCTATATACACATGTATACATAAAAAATGTGCCGGTGTGTGTATATATATATATACATATATTGTCACCAATGTGCGGCGGTGCATTGCCTGGAAATTCAAACCAAGCGAGGCAGCCAGAAAGTGTAGGCTGAGCTGCACCTTGTATTTTGACCCGTATATCGGGATTGCTAATTCAGGTTAGCGCTTGTTCCACTGCAGGTAAACCGCGACGCGGTAGGTGTAGCACCATAATGCGGTTTGCAGCTATTTTGTCCATGCGAGACACTGCTACTCATGTGACATGTGTGCTGACGGCGCGTGGAAACACGACCAGGGGCTGAAGGCCTAAGTTGATCGGAAGATAGGCAGCATTGCTGTGCAGCGAGATGTGTATTGTTTTCCGTGGATAGTGGCACTGGCTCCTCAGTTGTGGAGCACGAGGTGGCTTCACTGAACGGGACGGTTGCTAGAAGGATGCAGCCTCTGCAGGTCAGCTGTTGAAGAATTTCCTTCAAGGCCACGTGTGTATTCAGTTCGTTGCTTGGCCCATGTATTACAAGCCAGCTTCCCAAGTGTCTGTACCGAGATCGACTCGCTGCTGCAAGGCCGAGAGCTCCATCGTCTCTCAAGAAATGCAAACCGTGAGGGCTGAACACTACAAACCACATCTCCTCGAAATTTGGCACGTCTCCCAGTGGTGTGGAGGTTGTTTTGATGCCTGAAAAGCCGCACACCCAAGGGCAGGAACGTTCCCGTGCTTGGAGCTTCATCCGACCATGCTTAACTTCAACACGGATGCCGTTCCTGAGCCAATCTGCGCTAGTCGCAGGCCATGAAAAGAAAGGGCTGCGGCCTTCTCTGCTCCATGTCTGAGGAAGCAGGCTTCTGGGTGAATGCGTTTATCGATTTCGAAAGCAATTGCTTCAATCCGCGTGCCCCGCAGGCTCGGGCTGGCGTGCTCAAGCGGAGACTCTTTGTAAGCCTGGCCTGTAAGGTCTTGGGACCTTGTTGCACGAGACAAAGCAGACGTAACCTCAGAGCCATTGACGTCCAGCGCTGCTACTTGTCGGCAGTTGCTGCCTTTATGCAACAGTTGATCCACCACGGCCGCCATCGCTTCCTTCCAACACTTCTGGTGCTTGGTGCCGTGGACAATAACTGACACGCCGACTTCCGACGAACGATCGTTTGGCTGAGTGATGCAAGTACGGAGATCGTGCCACAGGACCAAAACGCTGTCCGGTGTTAACAAGGCGAGGTACAAATCGTCAAAACAGTCTTGCTCAAGCTTTATACCACGGAAGTAAGCTTCCCACCGTTGGTTGGATCGGCACCAAGACAACTTTGCGCTCTTACATTCGACTCGTCTGCCGCCTATGCTGAAGTCATACTTTGCTCGCCGCGTATCTAGAAGCTTTCCGTTAATGTCTAAGCACAGAATAGGATCTTGGACTTGCATACCTGGGTGGGATAACACTTGCTGTACCACATCTTGAAGGACATACCCTCGTCGTGGGGGACAAAGCTGGGCCAGGAGCTGACCACCGTAAGCTATTGATGTCTCGCTGACATCTTCCAACGTGTCGCTGAATTCTCGGGCTGGTATCACGAGGCTCCGGGGTGCAGATGTGCCAAAAAGTCTGCCAATGACAGGCCAACCACTGGTGTTTTGACAATACCTGCCTCTTACACTGATAGCGGAAAGCAAGCGGCCAAGCATGTCGCTCAATGCCTTACCTGTTCGGGCTTCTGATATGGTATCGATGTGTATCGATCTACCAGGCTCGCAGCACAGGCCGCATCTTGCAAAGCCTCGAGCTGTAAGCGGGGAGACGGCTTGAGTACTAGCCTGCTTGCTCCATTGTCAGGAATGTGTGTGTGTGCCACAATATGCTGAATAGAAAGACTTTTGCATAGAAGCTTCAGCATGTGTGGGCTGTGGCAGAGTGAACATGAGCCGAGGACTGTTCGGAGCAGGAGCGAAAGACATGACACCGCTCCGTCTGTGCCTGGGAGTGACCCCTAAACACCAACCCCTAAACCCTAAACCCAAACCCCTAAACCCTAAACCCTAAACCCAAACCCCTGAACCCTAAACCCTAAACCCCTAAACCTTGAACCCTAAACCCTAAACCCAAACCCCTAAACCCTAAACCCAAACCCCTAAACCCTAAACCCTAAACCCAAACCCCTAAACCCTAAACCCTAAACCCCTAAACCCTAAACCCTGTCCCACAAATCGATTTCAATCTCGGCCGGGCCTTCGCATCCGGGTAGACGCGCTCTACCCTCAGGCCGCAGCCCGCCTGGCAATTGGTGAGGCTGACAATATGTGAAGCATCCAGTGAAGTAGTATAGTGTAGGGTTTAGGGTTTAGGGTAGTGACATGACCTGAAACTTCATCATAGCATCATTCAGACAGCTGGAATCAGCAGGTTGGCATCCGATCCGAGGCCAAAGTAATCCAACAAATTGTCTCACAGCCGGTGTCGTCACCCACCCACCCAGGCTACTTGTGTACAGACAAGAGAGGCTTGGGGCTTCAGAGTTTTCGCATGGGATCTCGGTTTAGAATGCTTTGGCGACAGTCGTGCACTGTGTGGAAGCGCCAGGTATGGTCCAGTAGCAGCAGGGTCTGCTGCTGTCTTTAGCAGCACCATCGCTCGTGCATGAAGCTCATTGCATGCTCTACGATTTGCTGGCATTCCCAGAAAGCCGAGTTTGCCTGGTTTCCAGAACTACACAGTACCACTTGACCCCTGGGAAAGGAATGCTATGTTGCGGGCTGAGTCCCTCCGCTTATCAAATCTATAATAAGGAGACTTGTCATTTGGAAAGTTTGTCGAGCTGCCGCAGCAGAAAAGTTGCTCCAGTGATTCAGGAAACGCAATGGAAAGATACTTTCGCGCATAGCAAGTCCAGACTGGCCAATGTTGCTGTCAATATAACAATGCAGTGATGCCATCAAGATGCGCCCCGGATCCTTGAGCCCCTAAACCCTAAACTGATCACAAAGCTCACTGCGGACCTCGTCGCAATTAGCTGCAACCAGGTCCCACTGTGGCTCCCACATGGCCTCCAGATGAGGAGTGCTTGCGGAAAGCTCTGCAGCAAGACGAATGGAAACGGGCCAAAGAACGCTTGCATCTCGATACCATGCACATGCCCTGCAATTCTGCAATTACCGGACTAGCATCGAACATGTTGTGACGCATTTTTCTTGTAGACTCACATAAAGCTGCAGATCCCATCAAAATCAAAGTCGAAACCATGAGCTCATAACTCGGATCCGAATCCCTACACTCTACACCAGAACAAAAAACCTAATCACGAAACACCCGGTAACCTTGCACCCGAAGCGTCCCGTCCCCAATACGACTACCTCACAGATCTCGATTTACGAGCGAAAACTGCGGATCATGTTGAGTAAACCAACAGTCGTGAGAACTCCTGTGTCGTAATCCTCACTATCGCGCAAAGCCTTTGATCAAGACCTCAAAACACGGACAGTGTGTCCGAGCTTGGTGCAGGCGCCTGCTGTGTTCAGCCATGCAAACACCACCTATGGTGTGTAAACCTCCACGCTGCAAGCCTTCACCTCCAAAGCTGCGAACCCCGAAACCCGCAAGCAAAGACACATCCATACTGCAAGCCATCTCTGAAACCCGGGGCGGCCTCGTGCTTGTCAATGGTCCGGTGGAGGAAGAAGGGAATGCCGGCCGGCGAGTGCTGCACCATGGTGTGGCCTTGGGCTGCAGATGTTGAGAAAACTAGGCTTCAAATCTTCCACATCTTGGGGTGTAGGATCTGGGGTTTATAGAGCTTTCCGGATCAAGGGAGGGCTGCCCTGACAGCAGGAAGTCTTTCACTAACAGCCCGAAACGATGACCAGGAAGCTCCTAAGTCAAGTCATGCTGCATCCCAACATTTAGTTCCCAGTCTACACATGACCAGATGGTTGGAATGGATCTCTTGTAGCCAGCACTTGAGGTTCTGCATTTGAGGATAAGGCTAGTGCAGAGCTTGAGAACTCTGGGATAATTAACGGCTTGATGGTTTAGGCTTGCAAAATATCTTGGCTCGTTCCTGAGACCCTCTACGGATCTAAGGATTCATCTTTAAGGAGGCATCCAAACTCACCCAAGGCGAGGAATGCAGTGAACTTCAGCCCCAAGCCCTGCCCTAAGTGCTACAAAGAAACCCCTGCCGATCCTAGTTGCCGAGCACTCTGGCACCAAACATGGCCGATATACGTTTGAAGTATGGGAGGATTATTAGCATGAGTTGTATCTACTGAATCGTACCATTACTGGGTTGTGCGATTTGTTTGATGATGGACATCCTGAAACCGTGACAGTTGACACGCTCATGGTCTCATTGTAGAGGAACTTGTACGTGACATCTTGGTCAGATGCCTCTGCTCGACCCATCGATCTCACATACTTGTCGATGTTTGTTTGTTGTCTCAATCCGCCCGGCACACCAAAAACTCATTGTTGTCGGGAATGGGGATTGAAGACTAAGCTCCGCTGCACTCTGAACCGGCTCGCACGCAACTTCAGCTAAACATTTTGGAGCGCGGATGTTGTCGATCCTTCATGTATTGGGGCCATGAAGGCACACATGTGTCGCCTCCAGACTGCACATCGACGAAACTTTGCATCGCCGATGGAACTCTTATCCGGTGGGCATCACACACTCTTCCTTCAAAGGCATTAAAATTTAAGGCTTCGGGATATCTCCTCCAGTACGTATAGTGGTCATTGTTTCGTTCTATCCATCGAAAAGTGAGAGTTAGGGGCTTGGGGTGTGTCCTCAGAGTACAGAGGTTTCTTGCGAGAACGAAGAACGGAGTGGGGTCGCTCCAAAGCGAAATGGTGCGAGCCTGTTGCCTCCTGCTCGAGCCGGGTTCTACGACACCACAGTGCATTTAAAACTTGCGCAAGCCCGTGTTCGGGCTTGCGAAGGCAAAATTGGCCTCACTGCTGAAATGTTGCCAAGTTCTACAGACTCCTGATATTTGAGGCCGCTATATTACCTAAACTCGGCCTCAGGCTAGTTTGGAAAGCACATCATCAAGGCTGTCTGCTATGCGTGAAGGTCCTTTGACATACCTCTGGCACCAGCAATTCCCGACACTCTAACTTAGGCAGAATTCCATAGTGTAGGTGATTTTATAGTGTTGGACTAGTGTCTCGGAGGGTCTCTTATCATAGATACCTAGAGATACGAAAAAGAACACTATCACATACTACTCACTAATGCTAAGCGATGAACCAGGCCCTTGCACACTGAAAGCCTTTACGAAACTGTCAGACCCTAAACCCTAAACCCAAAGCCCTAATTCAGCATCTGCTAGAAGAACTGGCGTGCAAAATTGTCAGCCATCGCCTGCTGCCCGAGCCTTGGATGAAACTCGGTTGATCGGGGTTTGGGAGACGACTTCGGGTTTGCTCGAGGCTTCGCTCTTAGAGTGCGGAGCCCAGAGTGTAGGGCTTTGGGTTCGGGTGGGTTGCTGGCTTTGGGGTTTCGGGCTTCAACCTTGCCACCCAAAGGCCTCAAATTGCTGAACGCCAAGGGCCAACCCTAAATCGTCAATCCTACCATGCCTCGGCGCAACCCTGCGCAACTTCAGTCACCACAGCTTCCGCTTCTTCCCAAGGAGTTCCGTGCATACGATACGCGGCCAACGTGTACTTAGGAACAGCCTTGTTTGCTAATTTCCGAAGCTCCGATATAGGCTTCTTGAAAATTAGAATAGAGTTTGGGGATGTTTGGGGTATATTATGCTGAAAATATACAGGGAGTATGACTTATGAAACTAGTGAAGGACTTTGATAGTAAGTATTCAAATTAGTATTTTGAGTGTTACGGCTTGTTATGGCCTGCAGGGTCCAGGTGTCAGTTTAGGAATTTAGGATCCAAGGCCCTTGTTCAAAGCGCACGGAGACTTGAACGATCTGGAGTTGACGCTTCTGAATACAACTAGTTCATGGTTGGGATAGGGTCAACACTGTACATCTTTATTCCTTTTTGGGTTTAAATACCCATAAAACTGTCAAATGTTACCCAACTATGACAAAGAAAAGTGTCTGGGCTTTGAGCCAAGGACAAAAGAAGTACACACTGCTATTTGTACTGCTATTTTCAGAATGACTCCTTTAAGGAACAAGTACCCAAAAAGTATTCACGTATGGTACTCCAGCACCCCGGTGTGATGCTGACAGGAGGCAGGTTCGGATGGTATTCGTCGAAGAAGCCAGGCTTCTGAGGGCAGCGGGGCTTGTCTGACTACAGGGGAGATTTCCACGCGGAGCCCTGGCTGGAGAGCCTGATACAAGTATAGGGTTTGAGAGAAGGCGGCTGTGTGCGTCTATATCCATCAATCTATCTGGCTGCCTGTCTATCTACCCATCTATCGATGCTTATAATTTCAAACATACAGACACACATTCTTATTCAAACTGCGTACATCAGCTACACATACTTATACTTGACTGCTCCCGTAGGCCTTGGGCTCTTGCAAGACATGCTTCACCAAATCCTGCGAGCCAGCACGGGGAGTTGTTGAGCGATGAAAGCGCGGGTTTAGTGCAGGCAGAAACAGGTACGTTAAGCTACCATGACAAACTTTATTGTGGGCTCTTGTTATAAGCCCTGATATAGAATTTGTACGGACCCTGCTATAAGGTCGGTTTTTGGTGGTTCTGTTATCGCTGTCGAGGGAACCAGTCGGGCTTTGAACGTCAAGGTTGCGAAGCTGATAACGGTAATCATCAGTGTAATGTCGGATGTGATGACAAAACGAAAGTTACTGTGCTTCTGGTAATTGTGGTGACGGTGGGAACAATGGACATGCCCACTCTGGTCATTAAAGAAAGGGATATGGATTTCGGCCCTTGTCGACACGAGCCACGAACACTCGATTCTCAATCTTTTTCGTCCTTCGAACTTAACAACCACAAATTTCCAAATTCCACGGCCTGGGAGAAGTACGGGATTTGCAATCAGCAAAACATGCCAGCGGACCCGACCATGTGCTCCTGCTCTAGGTCTCAATTGTCAATAATCAGAAAAGGCTGTCGCGTCATAAGAAATAAAACGAGATTGCACCAGAGAAAAACCTCACCAAATACATGAGGCCCCTATATTAACCCTAAGCCCTGAACCCTAAACCCTGCAGAAAGGTATGCCCTAAACCCTCGGTTTTTTCCACTCCCAAAAAAATCAACGCTACCTCGGGCATTAAAATGTCGGATCAACATAGTAGTACATCCCAAAAACCTGTTCTAATTATTAGGGCTCCTTTATTATAGTACCCTTGTAGATCCCTTAATAGTAACCCTTATAGACCCTTTTAAAGGAAGATGCTCTCAACTGCAGGATGGTGGAGCCTTCGGCCCGATGAAGGAGTGGATCCTGTCCTCTGGTTTAGGGTTTAGGGTTTATGAGTTAGGGTTTAGGTTTACCCAAACCCCCCAAAAAGTAGGTACAAGAATGGCCCAACACCTACAACAGGCTATTAGTCTGCGTACTTTCGGGGTTTAGGAAGTGCTGAATGAGGGCAACTTTTGGGTCTAGTTATTGCAGTGGCACGTCATCCTGCTCACCCCCCCCCCCCCCCCCCCCCCCCCCCCCCCACCCCCCCCTCCTCTCATATCCACCTCCTCCTTACCCCTCCTCGCCCCAACCGTACACATAAGGCACAACACGTCAGACTAAAACTCTNTTGGGTGTTTGTGGGGGTGTAGGAGGCGTATAATGGAGGCTTTTTTGGGGTCTATTTTTTGCAGGGCCACCCCCCCCCCCCCCCCCCCCCCCCCCGCCCGCAATTGTAACAAGAGCTTCCTTTTGTTAACGGTGCTGATTGCGCTAAGTTGCTCGCGAATTCAATATTGCAAACGGAAGACTGACTTTAGAACAGCTTTTTGACCCTGAGCCCCAAGCTTCCTTGCTGCTTTCGAGCAGATGAAGTTAAGGACATCGATGATGTGCAAACTTCGAAAGGTTTCTTTGATGTTGGGCTTGGGCGACACGGCAGAATAAGCAAATCCCAAACCCAAAGTCCCAAACCCCCGACCCAAAACCAAAGCCCCTAAACCCTGAACCAAGGACACGACAGGTACATTGATAGCTCACTCAATGTAGGAGGCTTAATAATTAGGATGGGGTTCTGGGGTACGTTATACTCGATTTCCAATAAGCAACCCAGACGAACAATGTTGGTAATTGTTCAGGCTTCTATGAAAGGGGCTTGACATGAGAACCTTGGCAATACGACCTGACGGTCCGTTGATCTAAGATGTAGACTAGACTAGGGCCCCATATAAACCCCATATACACCCCCTTATAATAAAGCCCAATAAGGTAGGGATATCCCTATAAAATGCTTGTGCTTGTGTGCTTTGTGGGTCCCTGATAGACTAGCATGAACGTGCAAAGCTTAAGCACGGGACTCCGGGTGCGAAGTGTAGGGAGTCCAAAGGTTTCGGGTTGTGGCCAAACCTTCGGCCGTGAGCCCCTAAAGCATAGAAAACTGAGCCTTTTTTTTTTTGTTGGGGGGGGGGGGTGGGGGTTAGGGGTTTGGGGTTAGGGTTATATGGGCTCCGGGCTTAACATCCCGGGTGTTAGGACAAAGGCATGCAGNAAGGTCTGTTGGGTGGGCGTGAGTGCTGCCGTGTTAGTCAATAACACAAAAAGCCGGGCCTTTTTTTTTTGTTGTGGGGGGGGGGTTGGGGTTTAGGGTTTAGGGTTTAGGATTATATGGCGTCCGGCTTTAACATCCTGGTGTTTAGGACAAGTGCTAGCATGGTTGCTGTCCCCTTAGAAAACCTTAGATGCTCCAAACTGGAGGGAACCTCGTGAAAACCGTCTTCTATACCAGTCAAGTCACGTAGACGCTGCTGTCGTACGACTCTCCCTGCAGTCAGCGTTACACGCGCGACCAGGATCGCATGCACAATTTTCAAGTCTAAATCAACAGATCAAGGTACTTCATGTGCCTGTTCAGTTTGTACAGCGGCCCAAAAGTTACTATTTACTTTGGTTCCCCTTCTCGGCCAAAGAGTATCCTACATGGCTACATGCACCGATATCCCCACCTCGAAATCCATGAACCCAAGCCTGCATCCAGATCTTCAAGGCTACTTCGCCTACATGTCCCGAAACCAGTGCTCGGAACCTCAAAAGCGAAACGTTGACTGAAGCCGTAATCAAACCCCAAACGTGAAAACACCGCACAGGCATTCACCCGTTTCTTCGCACGATGCCACCCTACGTTGCCCCGTGTAACTTTGAAAGCCTCAACCCGAAACCTCGCTTATCTGGGTTCTTGTTTCGGGCCCCAAAAAAGCACATGAGCAAAAATTAGGCTAGGGATATCCCATATCAACCCCCTTATAAGGAAGCCCATGAAGGTAGGGATATCCCCATAAAATGCTTATGCTTATGTGCTTTTTGGGTCCCTAATTGTTAGGGGATTGGATTTAAGTTGCCATAATAAAGGAACCATAACTGGCTATAGATCTCTAGTATGGTAACCTAAAAGACATCCCTTCTTGGCTGACTTCTGAACCCCTCCTAAAAGTTGAACTTATAGCCTCCTCATTATAGTTAATATAGAAACCCAAAAAGTTAAAGTCCTAAGAGCCAGCCAGAAGAACGCCAAGCCTTAGCAAGAAGCCAGCCCAAGAAGCCTTGCCTCGGAAAGGTGTCTCCACAGCTCTTCCATCTGAGGGACTATAGGGACTCCGGATTAGGTTTTAGGGATTAGGGTTAACGAATTTTTAGGGCTTAGGGATTAAGGTTTAGGGTTTTTAGGGTTTGGCGATTAGGGTGTAGGGTCTATAGGATTAGAGGTTTTGGGGGCTTAGGGTTGGTTCTTCTGTTCTGAATGGTAGGGTTTAGTGTCTGATCAGGATCTGAGTGTTTAGGGATTTAGGGCTTCGGGTTAGGCCTGTTTGTCTTAAAGGGCTGAAGAGTTTTTCTGCGATTAGGATTTAGACTTCCTGCCTCTGAGGGCTTTGGCTTGGTCTTGATCGGATTTAGATGGGTTTGAGGTTCAGGATTTGCGTTTAGGACCACTTTCAGGTTAGAGATACTGTTGATGGACAAAATCCTGCATGACCCATAATAAGGAATATACCATAATTCCCATAGTTTAGGGTCCTTAGGGTCATGCAGGATTTTGTCCATCAACCGTATGGGGCTGTGCGTTTGAGGCTTAGAGTTTGGGGCTTTGGTTCGCAGGCAGGCCTGGGCGTGTGCAAGGGTTTTTCGTCATGGGGTTCTAGGGTTTGCATGGCGCTGAAGGGAAGCAAAGGGGGTGTTGGGTGCAACATTTGTATACATGTTCAATATCATAAAGGAGCTGCAGAGACCCCAAACATGTACTCGTGGCAAAGCACAGTACGCTAAAGAATGGCCTGAGACCCAAAAACTCAGAACCCGGACCCTAAACCATATCTTCGGCTACAGGAACCTAATACTTGTGGCAAAGCAGGGTAATCTCTGAAACCCCATTCAGCCCTCATGCCCGGAGTACTAGATGATACTGCCCTCAATGCCGCCACCTCCCAACGCTTTGCGCCGAGCTGTGCGATGCACTCCTTGGTAGTTTTGCTGGTGGAGATTTGAGGGCTCATGGTCCACATCTGGAAATGCTCAGTGTTTCGCGTTGCGGCTTGAAAGTGGTTTTACAGATCATACAGATCATGGGTACAAACATGACAGACAGCACAAACATGCATAATAAGTGCAACAGCAACTTCATCAACAACACCATCACCATCTTTTTCAGCATAGGCTTGGGGCAACTAAAGCGTCAACCCTAAAGCCCAATCCCTACACCCAAAACCCTAATCCCTAAAACTTAATCCCTAAACCCCAAGCCCCAATCCCTAAACCCCTAAAGGTTCCTTCAAGAGAGTTGGAACACTGAGGTCCAAGGTAGTGAGGCTCAATACCGAGCTTCATCCCCAAAAGCGCCCCAAACATGACCAAAATAGAAGCCTTATGCTCGAAATCGCAACCCTAATCAGGGTTTAGGGTTTAGGGGTTAGGTAATACCCTACAGTAAACTCTCAAACCTAACTTATCCCTAAAACCCTAAACCCTCTGAAGTGTTCGCCAAGACTCATTCACCGCAGCAAACTGTGACCTGCCGAGAAGCCACGAGGAAACCCAAATCCGAAATGATTGAAAGTTTCAGTTTCGGGGCCGACTGCACAGCAGCGTGTGCAGGTCGTTGTTCTAGGTGTCTAGCGTTTAGGGTTCAACAGTTTGGTTCCGAGATGTTGTGTCAGACTACGGAATTGCAAAGCCCGAAGAACCCTAAACAGTAAACCCGGAAGCTTACATCCTGCTGCATGATGCCGGCTCCCATAGTCCTTCACAGCCGGCCGATGTTCAAACTGGTACTTTCTAATTCTAGCATCCCAGAACCGGAATTGTGGAGTAGGACGCAGGCTTCAGGCTTTAGGGCTTAGAATAGTAGGATTGATGGCCTGGGGTGAGCATGTCCCCTGGTCGACACTGCCATGGGAATAATATAGAGGCCTGAACAGTTCGTAAGGACATACCCTTACAGTCCTATATCTTTCAATTCCACTCATGCGAACTGACAAGGTCAATATATTCATCTTAGCCCCAAACCCAGACCCTCGAAAGGATCTAGAAAGTAGATCCCCTAATTTGGGCCCTATACTACTAATAGGAATCCCCTTAAGGGATCTACTTTTAGGATCCTCCCGGGGGTCTGGGAACCGATGTTCGAACTGCTCAGGCCCCTGTATTTACAAAGGGGATCCTTATGCTTGGTACTCGGTGGATACAGCCCATCCGATTACCCAATTCTTTTTTTTTAAACCCTTCTTTTCCATCTGCTATCACTAGCTCAGGAAGGCCAAGGATGGCTGAAGGAGGGGACCGTCGCACATGCCAGACATAAAGGCGGGATTCCCACCTACCCAATTCTAGGGTTCAGGGTTTAGGAGTGTTGGGCTTAAGGGCTTGTGTGTCATGACCTCAGCTTTTCATTGCGCTCCTATTGTTGGTAATACCCCGTTGAAATCATGTTCCATTAAAGGGACCTGGTCGCAGTTTGGAGTGCAGCATTGCTGTTTTCTCCGCCATAAAGCGTTCGGGATCCGCCTGAAACAAAGACCCTGGACATTCATTCGGAGAGCCCACACCCCAAAGCCCTGTGTAACCGGCAGCTTGCAAAGGCAAAAACCGACACAGCCTCATGCAAACCCTCCGCAGCTTTCTCCATTCGGCATCAAATCTATACGATCTTCTCGCACACATACTTAGGGAAGCCGAAATCATCGCTTCTAAAGACGTCGATTAAGCTCGTGTCAGAAACCGCCACTATTCAGGATACAACACTCGAGCAGAGTTCGGCTCAAGCTCCCTTGCTTCCTGGGGGTGACGTATAATGTAGGAACCTGATTAAGAAACCCTGGGCCTGTAACTCCAAAATAGTAGGATTCATATAAGGAACCCTAATAATGGCCCAAGGTTTCTTAATCAGGTTCCTACATTAGAGGTTTAGGGTTTATAACAAGCCCTAGGCGTCCATGTACCCAAATAGTATATACTTTGACCCCAAAGTACCTATATAGGGAGTACTAGAAGGCCAACGTATATATATATATATATATATGTATATGCTATTTGGGTACGTGGACCCTTAGGGAAGGTTCTATTGTTTCCAAAAGTCCGGTTCCATGTAATGAGGCCCCTAATATTAGGCTCAAAGGGGTGCCCCCTGCTTCCACGCCTCATAAAGTCGAGATCGGCTTCGGGATCCTTCCGGAATCCCGGCATGCAGTCCTCCAGGGGCTTCTGAAGCAAAAGCCTGAACCACCAGAAGCTAACCGACTTTGTTGCGAGTTCTTAGTATACGCCGCAATATAGAAGGTTCTAGAGCTCAAACTTTCGGTCGCAGGACTTAGGCTTCAGGGGGTTCCCTTCTTGGTTTGGGCTTTTCGGCTTTCCGGCACATTACATAGAGCTTTAGGGTTCTAGACCGTGGGTTGTAAGCGCTACGGCGGAGATCTTCGGGCTTTTTGGCGTTTAGGATCATCGGGCTTCGGCTCAATCAAGCTTCCGTGGCATTTATGTGTAAGGTGGTAAGTTGTACCTTAGCGCCCTCGAAACCGAACTCTTCTAGAATATGAAGATCCGAGGATCATAACAAGAAATGCTGAAAAAGGGCTTCGTACGGGCTCAGGTGGAGTTTGCACGAACCGAAACCCATCAGTTGAGACTAAACGTAGGTTTAGGGCTAAGGGTGTGCTTGAAGGGGCAGGGGACTTAGTAAGTTGGTTATAAGTAGGGTTATAATTAGGGTAGCTCCATTTACGGCACTTAGAACTCTACTTATAACCTACTTACTAAGTCATCCTCAACCCTCGGACCGTGAGATAGCGTCAACGACGCTGGCAGTGAGTAGTTCTGGATGTTGGCTTATACTGGGCTTTTGAGGAACCAGGGAGAAAAAGGTATAAACCTCTATTTCATAATGGCTCCTTTAAGAAAAGAAGTATTAGAGTATTGTACTCCAAAGCCCAGTATAACATCGTGTAACTCTAACCTCATCCCTCCTGGCCCGAAGCCCTCAACTGGCATCTTGATTCCCGAAGCCTTAGGGCCTCAGCCCTGCACCGGGAAGGTTCAGGAGATTTCAGGCCTTTTTGGGCCTGGGCTTAGAGGTTTAGGGCATAAACTCGAGGTGCAAATGAGCTCTAAGTCACTAAGCTTCAAATCCTGCAGTTCTAGGGGTCTCCGTTTGAGGTCGCATGAGACGTGTCGGGTTATTCTCTGCAAGGTTAGCTAATGTAGGAACCTGATTGCCTATAACCCCAAAATAGTAGGATCCATATAAGGAACCCTAATAAAGGCCCAAGGTTTCTTAATCAGGTTCCTACATTAGCCCCACACCAATGAAGGCGTCCAGTGGGAAGATGCCACCGACCACGATGTTCTCCATTGGCACACCCAGCCTGATCACTCAAATAGGGCTTTAAACCCGTTCGCTGACGTTTTTGAGGCGGTTTTGCGCCGGATAAAACCCTAAACCCTAAACATCCCTAAAGCCCTACACCCTAAACCCCAAACCCTAAACATCCCTAAACCCCAAAAGCCCGAAAGTTCGACGCTCGAGGTCTTGAGAGAAACTCGTCGTCGCTTGCAATCAGGGTTAAGTCCGGCTGAAGTCTTACCATGTAGTTTCACAAGGACCAAAGCAAAGGTTTAGGGTTTAGGGGTTTAGGGTTTAGGGGTTTCGCAAGGACCAAAGCAAACCCTCGATCCAAACTTGATCCCTGAGATGATGGCTGCAGTTGGAGAATTGAGATACCATGCACATGACCCAATGCTTGACTGAAGCTGCAAAAATTTTAAAGTTGCTTATCCTAATTAAATCCATGCTTTCCGATTCCCCTGATCCGTTGAGTACGGGTTCTATAAGGCTTTCCTGATACTTAGACTTAGACTTTTGCGAGCAAGAAACATCAATCTTAAACGAACGTGAATATTATTGAACATTTGGTGCCAGAAACAGCTCATGGCACTGAAACCTTGTCTAGACAAATCGTTTGGGTATTTACAGCATAGTGACCATGGACTAAACAGACCCATAAAGAGGCCTACACAACTAGACGCTTTTCAACAGAACTTGCCTTGTGTCTAAAACCAAGTGTCTGAAGGAATATCATGACTCGAGGTGGTATAGGCCCTTGAGATGGCAGTACGGTTGATGGCCAAAATCCTGCATTACCCATAATAAGGAATAGACCGTAATTCCCATAGTTTAGGGTCCTTAAGGTAATGCAGGATTGTGACCATCAACCGTATCAATCAACAGCAGCGAAATCCCGTATAGAACCCTGGCTCCCCAAGCCTTCCTGTTATAAGTTATAATACGGCTCATGGACAAAATCCTGCATGACCCTAAGGACCCTAAACTACGGGAATTATGGTATATTCCTCCTAAACTATGGGAATTATGGTATATTCCTTATAATGGGTAATGCAGGATTTTGTCCATCAACCGCAAGGGCCGAGAAGATGCAGAACTCATTTTCAGAATCATCCCGATATTCCACCACGTAAGCCCTAAACCCCTAAATCCTAAAGCCCTATAGGCCCTTAAAGCCCTAAAGCCCCTAAATCCTAAAGCCCTAAACCCTTAAACCCTTAAACCCTAAATCCTAAACCCCTAAACCCTTAAAGCCCTAAAGCCTAAAACCCTAAATCCTAAAGCCTAGCCTGTTGAGCTCTCGAAGGATCTGCCGGTAATTCTGAACGGTGGGGCCTCAGAGAGCCGGGTTCTCGGGCTTGTAGTTTGGGGTTTAGGGTTGAGGGTTTAGAGGTTTAGATGCTTGTTTGGGGCTTCTAGGCTCTGGGAGTTTTGGGTCTAGGGATTTACAGGTTTATGGGGTCGAGGGTTTAGGAAATTGGGCTGCAAGTTGCGGTTTCGCTCCGGATTCGCACTTAGGGTTTAGGCTTTCTAGCATAGATTTCTGGTGCTTGAGTACTCAAGCCTTCTTCCTGCAGCGGCGGCCTTCAGCCCTGTAAGGCAAGCACCACCGCAGAGCCTGAACCCAACAACACCTGAACCCAAAGGCACGCCAAACCCTACATGCCAAACCCTCAACTCCTACGCAAAGCCCAAAGCCTACTCGCTGCTTTGTGTCTTCCGGCGAGACCTGACTATGCACTGAAAGCTCCTATGAAAGGGATGAGGCTTGTGTCCCTGCCACGAGTATCCAGAGACTCCCAAATCTCTTAGCCCTAAACCCTAAACCCCTAACAGTTGTGTGTTTGCTTACACGTGCATACAGTTTTTGCGGCTGTGTTTTTGAATCGGGTCTCTAATAGTCTCTATAAGGTCTTTTAACGTGCTTTGCTAGACGAAGTCAGGGGCTTGTGAGTGGTACTGGTGAGGCTCAAAGTGTGTTTCTTGTAGGGGTTAAGGGCAAAGGGTTTGGGATTAAGTGTCTTGGAAACATGGTGCCGGCTTTGGGCTGAGGGTTAAGGATTTATAGAGCCTGAGACTCAGGGCGATTGCTTCCCCCAAACTCTGAACCCATACATCCCGAATTCGGGTTTGGGGTTGAGGGTTCAGGATTTATGATTTCGGGTCTAGGGCCCAGATGACTAATTGTTGATGCCACCCGGCAGTGCTTCGCCGCCTCCTTCGATTGCCCAATCGCCTCCTGATGAAAGGGTCTACCGACCGATCGAACTCGAACCCGAACAGTTCTACCCTAATCCTAAACCCTAAACCCTAAACCCCAAACCTGGAGTCCACAAGACCCCCCCCCCCCACGGCGCAGGGACATCCCAATCCCGTACTGGAATCCCGCCACATCGACTCCAAGCAAAAGAGACCTGATACCTCAAACTGTATAACGTCATGATGCGTATCTGGTCTTATGGCAGCTTTAAGAACATCCTTGGAAATGCTGCTTAAGAAGAAGGTCTAGTAGATTATCCCCAAAGCTCCAAGCCGCTATGCAGTTCTGATCGGGATACAACTAGCCTGAAACTCGAAGTCTATGACCGGACTGCAGTCGTAGCAGTTGGAGTTCCCGGCGTTTGGTTGCCCGGCTTGCTTCCTATAAGGAAAGGAAAGCCCTAAACCCCAACCCCTAAACCCTGCTTGCTCCCTAAATGAATGGGAAAGAAAAGCCCTAAGCCCTCACCCTAAGGGTCCAAGTACCTAATAATCATATACTCTCCCAAATAGTAACCTACATAACTACTATCCGAAACCTAAGTACCTAATTTATTGGGTGCTTTGGACCCTTAGGGTTAGGACCCGAGCCACGACCCTAAGCCTCAACCCTTTGCCTTCCACTCCCATAGGGTACGAAGTACCCAGTAGGTGGGGGGGGGGGCGGGGGTTGTAGTATAGGGTTCCTGTCAAGGCTCCCTACTATAAGGGGCAGGGGTCTTCTTAGATTTAGGATTCCTTTAAGGCGTACCCATATGCGGGATACTAGCCCAAAGCATAAGAATAGTAATTCCAACTATAGGAACTCTACTTAGGACCCTTAGGGACTGTTGGTCCACCCCAAGAGAGGCTGCGGGGTCGGGTAAACACGCGCAAACTTCGCAACTAAATCCTGAATCCTTCAACCGAAATCCTAAACTCTCATTGCCGGAACTGAAACCTGAAGACACCCGGCCATGTGAAGATCAGGAGAATTAGGATTTAGGACTCGTCGTTTGGGATTTGAGTTTAGGGTCGAGGGTTCGGGTTTGCCGTTGAGGGTTTGAGGCTGAACGCAAGTCCAGGTTTGATACACTTGTGGTGTAGCACGTTTCTTCAGGGGCTTCACAGCTTACTTTTGATTCAGGGTTTGGGGTCTCTCCTTCTTTGCCCTTAACCCGCGCTCCGTCTTGTGGTAGATGTAGTCGTTGCTGCCTGCCGCAACCACGAAGAGAGCCGCAGGATCTTTCCACAGATCCTCCCAAGCCCGCTGTGGGCTTGAAACCGAAACTTTAATTGGGCTTTCGGGTTTAGGGCTTTAGGGTTTAATTAGGGTTTAGGGTTTAGGGCTTCATTAGGCAGCGATGAGAGCCCTTTACTGCATAAAGAACACCCTACCAATATTCCAGGAACACTCTTAGTTTGTGAATCTCCAGACAAGACACGCCTTCCAAAGATCACTCATGCAACAGCAACATAACACGAGCCCTAAACCCTAAACCCTAAAATCCTAAACTCCGAAACACAGAACCTAAAGCTTAAAATCCTAAACCCTTCCAGTAGCATCTGTAGTAACCCTTACAGAACACTTGCAGAAGTTAACTAGTTCATGGTTGGGATAGGATTAAAAATCTAAACTTGTATTCCTTATTGGCTTTAAGTACCCATAACAATGTAAAATGTTACCCAACTATGACAAAGTTAATAAGGCCCCAAAAAAGCACATAAGCAAAACATAGGATAGGGATGTCCCATATAAACCCCCTTATAAAGAAGCCCAATAAGGCAGGGATATCCCCATAAAATGCTTATGTTTCTGTGCTTTTTGGGCCCCTACAGTAGAAGCCAGAAAGTTGGAACATCATTATCCTCATGCCCTTAACGTAAAATATAAGGGATCCTAGCACTAATCCTCCTAAAGCCATGTTCCAACTTTCTGGCTTCTACTATAATTAGGGACTCTTTCAAAGGGTTCTTGGGGGGTCCTGGAATCATCAGCCCTACAGACCCGAAGCTTCAAAGTTCCTACCCTGAGTAGACAACTGTAAGTTAAGGTAACTCTTCAAACGCTCCTGAGGTAGCAGCTCCTCGGCCTGACGTGCAGGGCGCAGGTTTTCAGGGTTTAGAGGGCCCAGGGTTATTTAGGGTTTAGGGCTCAGGGTTATTTAGGGTTTAGGGTTTAGGGTATAGGGTTTAGGGTTTGGGGCTTCGGGTTTAGGGTTTAGGGTATAGAGGGCTCAGGGTTTACCCATAGGCCCCAAAGTAGTTCCTTTTTGGGACTACCTTATAGAATTCTAAATATGAACCCCAAAAAAGAACTACTTTGGGGCCTATGGGTAGGATATAGGGTTTAGAAGGTATAGGGGTGCTGCAACCTGATTTGGGGCTTCACTCGGGTCGTACAAGGGTTCTATAGGGGACTTAGCGTTGCAACAGGGCATTCTTTCAGAGATTCAGGAACGGAGGTTCTAACAGATCCCAAGGTTTAGTTCATAAGGGTCAGCGCAGAGTATACTACGGCTCATGGGAGGACCCTCCCTACAGCCGCGTCACTACCGTTATCAATCCGTCGTTGGACACCCGGCACTCATCCCAACTTTCTACAGCCTGTACACATGCATGCATAGTTTGTATGTATGCATGTACTGTGAGTATGTATGTGCATATGTATGTATGTATGTAGGTAGGTATGTACAAACCAAAAGGTAAGCAACAAAGCCCTAAACCCTAAACCGAAACCCTAACCCTGAATCAAAGCTCCGAGAAGGCCTCTTGCAGCTGCTGGGCAACGCCACGAGGCAGGACGGTTGTCTCTGGCCACCTCAGTTTGGGCAAGGGGGTGCGTTAAGGAGCCGTGGATGTAATCTAGGGGTCTAAATAAATACCAATAGCATTCTTGGGTTCCTCATTGTAGCATAATGTAACCCGAAACCCTAGTCCAATTATGAAGGCCCCTATGTTAGTCGTTCGTTCAAGCTCCTGGTCATCCCCGTCGTGGAAGCCAGAGGGTGGAATCCGCTCGGGGCATCGCAACCCGCCGGCGGCGCCTTGGTTTAGGTACCCTAGGGTAGGAGTAGAGGTGGGGGTGGGGGGGGGTGCTTGAACTGAGTTTACCTAGATTATCCAGAATCAGAACAACCAGAAGAGGGTCATTTCAAAGTCTGAGCACATGCGCCCACACAGGCAAAATTCCGAAACTCAAGCGGCAAGAAGTACTAGACAACTAAAACCCCGAAACCCTCAGCCACATGAGGGTGTGAAGTCACACGACCCAATAAGTGCTCATTGCATATAACTACCCAGACGCTCTCCGGCAGAGACGACTTTTCAAAGACAGCCAGAAGTACGGTTAATGATATAAATCCTGCATTACCCATAATAAGGAATATACCGTTATTCCCATAGCCTAGGGTCCTTAAGGTAATGCAGGATTTATATCATCAACCGTACCACGCACCAGAGGTATGCGTATCTCTACTCTATATCCATCTGTGTATATATATATATATGTATATGTCTGTATATACATATATATATATATATATGCTACCCCCCCTGGGTTATCCACCCTGTTTGAGTGGAAATGACCGAATTGGCCCATTGCCCGGGCTGCGACGGATCCCGGATTGAAGGTCTCACCGATTGAAGGGGAATGCTTGGTTGATGGCTTTTCAGCAACCCTTTTACATCCAAAATATACATTATCTAGGTTTCTCGTAGAAGCTTTAGAAATCGTTTCTAGAAACCTTATAGATCTCTACAAATGTCTCCCTGTACGAACCCTGATAAATCCTATAAGGAACCCTGATAGAACCCTCACGGAATCCCCACAAAAGCATTTTGTTGGTAGGTGCATGGACCCCGAATCCAATTCTTCTTTTATCTGTCCAAACTCTGGACTACGCCCCCTGCTACAGAATTACTAGGCTAAAACCCCTTAAGTTTTTACACCCTAACAGTCAGTGTGGCGGTTACTTGTGTATCTGTACGTGCATGTCTATGTAGTATTGCCACAACCCAAAATAGGCACCAAATTATGCAAAAAAGAAGATTAAAAGTAAGCATGCACCCCGAGTCACAATGAAAGAATTCCAACACACATTGATGCAGCAACACATAAGATTGCTATGGAAGCCGTCGTTTCGTATTTTGTCTTATCTTAGCTGTCCTAGCTTCCCAAATGCGAGCTTCTTACTATTACATCATGATCGGATATATCCCCAGGTGCAAACGCATCATTACTAACAGTACGGACGTCGGCAGATTTGCAAAAGCATTTGGTTCCATATATCTTTATAAGGTTTTAAGACGCAGCGCGTATATTCCACACGATCTGGATCTGGAATGTGCCTATATGCGTGAATATACATCNCGGCAGATTTGCAAAAGCATTTGGTTCCATATATCTTTATAAGGTTTTAAGACGCAGCGCGTATATTCCACACGATCTGGATCTGGAATGTGCCTATATGCGTGAATATACATCTGTGTGTAGAGATCATCGGGTCAGCATTGGTTTGTGCAAGTGGCGACACTGTATCCATTTATGTCTGACGCAAACGCAAAAGGTCATGCTTATGTATATATAGTGAACTATTCAATATCATTGCAGTCTTGATGTTGTCGTTGCCGCGGCTGTTACTACATGGTTGAGCAATGCAAATGCATATGTGTGTTAGGTGCAGAAACCCTGTATTTCCCGTCGCCAAAGGATATTACCGTACCTTGCGTCGGCATCTTATATCTGAGGAACCTTACCCTTGTTTTGGGAGTTAAGGATTTGGTGCTTGGGGGTTTTGGGGGTCTGCAGCTGAGATATGAACCAGGAAATGAACGTTTATAACCTTAACCTGCCGTCGGGTTTCATTCGGGCAGCGGGGTTGGCTCAGCGGCTCAGGGTGTGGGTTATTTCAGAGCGTAGGGTTTAGCGTGACTGATATAGAAAGGCGGCGAGATGCAGCCTTAGTGCATCAGTACAAACCCTATTGAGTTCAATAGGCGTATTGAATTCAATAGGGCTGTCGGATTCAAGATCCAAGACTCAAGGTGTCACAGAAACTTTCCCAGGACATCTTGAATCTTCAATCTTGAATCCGGCAGCCCTATTGAACTCAATAGGCCTATTAAGTTCAATAGGCCTCACAGGTGGATTGAACTTCGGATGCATAATAAGAGGGCTGATTTCGTTACACAGCACTCCTGTGAAGCGTGATGACGTTCAGTCCGGAGTATTGAAGTTCAATCCCGAGGATTGAACTTCAATACCCCTGGATCCAAGATTCAAGATTCAAGATCCTGGGGAAACTTTGTGCTGGAACCTTGAATCTTGAATCTTGAATCCGGGAGTATTGAAGTTCAATCCTCCGGATTGAAGTTCAATACTCGGGATGCATCGGGACTGTGCCCATTGCCCTAAACACGCGTGCAGGCATGTACTCTAGCATCTGTTGTATTGTTTTAGTTCTGCAGACATACAGTACACATAGATATAGAGTAGTCTTTTAGACTGGTAGGCAAGTGAGGGGAGAGGGGGTCAGGGCCAGCATTCACAGGATTTACACCAAAACTGGTGGATAACTCGGGGGGGGGGGGGGTACCAAACATTTATAAACGACGCTCAGGAGCCCACAGTACTATTATGACTACAGTAATTGCTGTATCACTTAATACAACTACTAGGGACTACTATTGTTGTTCGTACGGTTACTATGACGAAAACTCATACCAATACTATCAATATGACTATTGCTATTACCATTGCCACTACCAGCACGATTACCATTACGGTTATCATTGTTATCGCCGAAACCCTCTATATCTATATATATATATATATCTATATATATATATACATAAACCCTAAACCCTTCTCCGAAGCTGAGGCAAGCACGATGTGCGCCTGGAGGGTCCCCGATCCATCGACGTGCAGCGGCATCCGCTGGAGGCGGGGGGGCTCTGCTCGTGGGGCTTAGGCTTAGGGTTTAGGATTCAGGGTTTGGAGGTAGAGAGTTTAGAGAGTTTAGAGTTTTTTTGGGTGATTGGAGTGATGGGAGTGGTTGGAGCTTTCTAGACCTGAAGTCGTAGCCGCAAACAAGAAACCCTTGAACCCTAGACCCTGAACCCGAAGATCCCGAAGTTGCCCAAGCCCTCCGACGCTGAACCCAAGATCAAGGTCTTCAGTATCCTATAGTCGCCGAAGCCCATATAGGACCGTGACGGACCCTTGCAGGTAATCCTTGAAGGAACCCTTAAAGGACCCTTTCCTTGAAGTGAAGGACCCTTTAAAGGAACCTGTGAAAGGGAACCCCTTGCAACGGAAGCCTGAAACGGGAAGCCCTTTTTAAGGGAGGCCCTGGAAAAGGGGAGCCCCCCACCCCAGGTCTTCTGGAGGCTGAAGAAGAGCCTCGCGGACGTCCTCCCGATCGTCTTCGCCTTGGAAGCCGAAGGTCTCCAGCACCAAGGGTTCAACTTTAAGGGTTTGCAGGGGTTTTAGAGTTCCTTTACAGGTTCCCCTTGAAGGGTTCCGTTTGAGGCTTCTTTCAAGGGCTCCCCTGAAGGGGGTTCCACTTTAAGGGCCCCTTTCAAGGGTTTGCGTTGAGGGTTTTCTTTCTTTTTGAGGAATGTAGCTCATGGTAGGTTATATGAGCTTGAGAAAACATAGCCGATCAGAGAGATCTTTCGATCGATGCTAGCTGAGTTCGTGTGACTGTCTACCTTGAGCACCGAAATGCGGCAACCTTTCGATCAGTCAGCCCTGTGGCTTTGGGATCAGGATTTAGGACCTTAAGCTAAACCCTGCAAGTTTTTGGTGCTCGAGTAAAGCCTCCAGGACAAAGATCGAGATAGTCATCCCGCTTTGTAGAACCATGACGGAGTACAAGCTGGCAGTGGATTCCACGAAGAAAGCCACGGAGCTGCCGCTCCTGAGGGTCTGTGGCACTGTGCAGCAAAATCCGCATATGCGTGCCTTCTGGGCCTCCACGANCATGACGGAGTACAAGCTGGCAGTGGATTCCACGAAGAAAGCCACGGAGCTGCCGCTCCTGAGGGTCTGTGGCACTGTGCAGCAAAATCCGCATATGCGTGCCTTCTGGGCCTCCACGATCTCTTTCTTCCTTGCATTCCTGGGCTGGTTCGCTTTGGCGCCTTTAGGCCTCGAGGTTGCGACCAGTATGGGGACGTGTGAGAACCAGCTCTTCCCTCCTGCGGACTTCCCAACGCGACCAGCCTACCTGAAGTTCAAGAACCTGAAGAGCGGGCTGAGCTATTGCCAGTATGGGGTCCTCAAGGAGGATGGTAAGCTGATCGACTGCAAGGACGTCCCCGCAGATGTGGCGGGCGGCGCCGACTCAACGGCTGAGCAGAAAGAGAAGTACAGGCCCCAGGTGCTCACAAAGTGCGTGTGCACCCCGGGCACAGAGTGCAAATCGGTGATTGCTAACGCAGGCGTAGCATCGGTTGCCTCGACTATCTTCGTGAGGATAGCCTTGGGGACGCTGCTGGAGCGCTTCGGCCCGGTGAACGTTCAATGCGGCTTAATGTCCTTCGGCGCTTTTTGGGTGGCAATGGCGGCCGCGATTTCGGCTCCATGGAACTATACGCTGATCCGCTTCTTCATCGGCTGTGCTGGTGCTACGTTCGTGACCAATCAGTTCTGGTGCTCGCTCATGTTTGCCCCCAACGTTGTTGGCACGGCCAACGCCACTGCGGCCGGTTGGGGCAACCTGGGAGGCGGCGTGACCCAGATCTTTATGATGTCCGTGCTTTTCAATCCTATGGTGGCATCCGGGATGGAGCCAAATGTCGCTTGGCGTGTCTCCATGGTGGTGCCGGCGGTCATGTTCGTGCTTTGCGCCATTTGCATGAAGCTCATGTGTTGGGATATGCCTACTGCTCGCAAATACGATCCCACCGTGACCGGCAAGACACAAAAGCCTTCAATGTGGGACTATGTCGAGGTGCTGCGTGACGTTCGCGTCGTCGTCATGATCTTCCAATATTCAGCATGTTTCGGCACAGAACTCGCAANCACCGTGACCGGCAAGACACAAAAGCCTTCAATGTGGGACTATGTCGAGGTGCTGCGTGACGTTCGCGTCGTCGTCATGATCTTCCAATATTCAGCATGTTTCGGCACAGAACTCGCAATGAACAATCAGTTGGCTACGCATTTTCGGACCTACTTCCAGATGGATGCAGGTGATGCCAGCGCCCTGGCGGGTGCTTTCGGCCTGATGAATCTTTTCGCAAGATCTCTTGGTGGCATCAGCAGCGATATTTGCTACAAGTACTTCGGCTTCCGCGGCCGCATTTGGGCTCAGTTCCTGGCACTTTTTTTCGAAGCTATCTTTCTCTTCAGCTTCGGCAACGTGGACAATTCCCAGCCCTGGTACGTGGCCTTGGCAGTCTTGGTTTGCTTCTCGCTCTTTGTGCAGATGGCTGAGGGCACCTCCTACGGCATCGTGCCGTTTATGAACCTTTGTCATAGTTGGGTAACGCTGTACAGTTTTATGGATACTTAAACCCAAGAAGGAATAGAAATGTTTCAATACAATCCCAACCATGGACTAGGAACCGGAAGCAGCTCGCAGTGGTGTCCGCTCTTGTGGGTGCTGGTGGAAACCTCGGGGCAGTGATTGCAGGCTTCTGCTTTTACAAGCCGATCCAGGATGCCCTTCTGCCTTTCCAGGTCCATGCGGGCTATGTTATGTTTTGGGCTCTCCTGAGCCCTTGCTACTACTGGTCCGAGACTGGTGGGATGTTCTGCGAACCGGCACAAAGCTTCGAGAAGGGCAAGACCAACAGCAGCGAGTCAGAGTCGTACACAGAGTCCGAGGCCACCAGTGAAAACTGCATGTGAGCTTTGGCCTAGTTCTGCTGATGCTTGANGAGTCGTACACAGAGTCCGAGGCCACCAGTGAAAACTGCATGTGAGCTTTGGCCTAGTTCTGCTGATGCTTGAGGCTGAACGACAAATCATTCTTAATCTGATAATCCACAATTCGATTGCTCGAGCCAGTTTTGTGTGGCCGGCGGTGTTTTAGCATGGAGTGCAATGCACCGGCCAGTTCAGACAGTCCCGCCGCGTGGCTAAAGCGGTGCATCGGGCCTGCAACTGCTGCATAAAGTGCCAAGCACATGACTTGGTGCCACCAGCAACACGGAAAAAACTGCGAACCTGCAAGTGGGGAATCAGGACCAGCAGCAGAAAAGATCGTGGCAAGGAGGGTCGAAGATGCATGTCCTTGTCAAAAATTCGTTTGTCAACACTGAGATTTTGGTGCTCGAGTAAAGCCTCCAGGACAGAGATCGAGATAGTCATCCCGCTTTGTAGAATCATGACGGANGGTCGAAGATGCATGTCCTTGTCAAAAATTCGTTTGTCAACACTGAGATTTTGGTGCTCGAGTAAAGCCTCCAGGACAGAGATCGAGATAGTCATCCCGCTTTGTAGAATCATGACGGAGTACAAGCTGGCAGTGGATTCCACGAAGAAAGCCACGGAGCTGCCGCTCCTGAGGGTCTGTGGCACTGTGCAGCAAAATCCGCATATGCGTGCCTTCTGGGCCTCCACGANCATGACGGAGTACAAGCTGGCAGTGGATTCCACGAAGAAAGCCACGGAGCTGCCGCTCCTGAGGGTCTGTGGCACTGTGCAGCAAAATCCGCATATGCGTGCCTTCTGGGCCTCCACGATCTCTTTCTTCCTTGCATTCCTGGGCTGGTTCGCTTTGGCGCCTTTAGGCCTCGAGGTTGCGACCAGTATGGGGACGTGTGAGAACCAGCTCTTCCCTCCTGCGGACTTCCCAACGCGACCAGCCTACCTGAAGTTCAAGAACCTGAAGAGCGGGCTGAGCTATTGCCAGTATGGGGTCCTCAAGGAGGATGGTAAGCTGATCGACTGCAAGGACGTCCCCGCAGATGTGGCGGGCGGCGCCGACTCAACGGCTGAGCAGAAAGAGAAGTACAGGCCCCAGGTGCTCACAAAGTGCGTGTGCACCCCGGGCACAGAGTGCAAATCGGTGATTGCTAACGCAGGCGTAGCATCGGTTGCCTCGACTATCTTCGTGAGGATAGCCTTGGGGACGCTGCTGGAGCGCTTCGGCCCGGTGAACGTTCAATGCGGCTTAATGTCCTTCGGCGCTTTTTGGGTGGCAATGGCGGCCGCGATTTCGGCTCCATGGAACTATACGCTGATCCGCTTCTTCATCGGCTGTGCTGGTGCTACGTTCGTGACCAATCAGTTCTGGTGCTCGCTCATGTTTGCCCCCAACGTTGTTGGCACGGCCAACGCCACTGCGGCCGGTTGGGGCAACCTGGGAGGCGGCGTGACCCAGATCTTTATGATGTCCGTGCTTTTCAATCCTATGGTGGCATCCGGGATGGAGCCAAATGTCGCTTGGCGTGTCTCCATGGTGGTGCCGGCGGTCATGTTCGTGCTTTGCGCCATTTGCATGAAGCTCATGTGTTGGGATATGCCTACTGCTCGCAAATACGATCCCACCGTGACCGGCAAGACACAAAAGCCTTCAATGTGGGACTATGTCGAGGTGCTGCGTGACGTTCGCGTCGTCGTCATGATCTTCCAATATTCAGCATGTTTCGGCACAGAACTCGCAANCACCGTGACCGGCAAGACACAAAAGCCTTCAATGTGGGACTATGTCGAGGTGCTGCGTGACGTTCGCGTCGTCGTCATGATCTTCCAATATTCAGCATGTTTCGGCACAGAACTCGCAATGAACAATCAGTTGGCTACGCATTTTCGGACCTACTTCCAGATGGATGCAGGTGATGCCAGCGCCCTGGCGGGTGCTTTCGGCCTGATGAATCTTTTCGCAAGATCTCTTGGTGGCATCAGCAGCGATATTTGCTACAAGTACTTCGGCTTCCGCGGCCGCATTTGGGCTCAGTTCCTGGCACTTTTTTTCGAAGCTATCTTTCTCTTCAGCTTCGGCAACGTGGACAATTCCCAGCCCTGGTACGTGGCCTTGGCAGTCTTGGTTTGCTTCTCGCTCTTTGTGCAGATGGCTGAGGGCACCTCCTACGGCATCGTGCCGTTTATGAACCTTTGTCATAGTTGGGTAACGCTGTACAGTTTTATGGATACTTAAACCCAAGAAGGAATAGAAATGTTTCAATACAATCCCAACCATGGACTAGGAACCGGAAGCAGCTCGCAGTGGTGTCCGCTCTTGTGGGTGCTGGTGGAAACCTCGGGGCAGTGATTGCAGGCTTCTGCTTTTACAAGCCGATCCAGGATGCCCTNTGTGGTGTCCGCTCTTGTGGGTGCTGGTGGAAACCTCGGGGCAGTGATTGCAGGCTTCTGCTTTTACAAGCCGATCCAGGATGCCCTGCTGCCTTTCCAGGTCCATGCGGGCTATGTTAGCCTCCTCGACTACACCCCCTGCTTCTTCAAAAGCTTGGTGGAGGCGGACTCTGAGCATACACTGCTCGGGGTACGAAGTGAGTCAGATAAGAGTTTGAAGAATAAAAGAAAGAAAAGNAGTGACAGAAAGAAGAAATGAACAAGAGCCCATTGGGCCTGAAGAGGCATTGAGCCCGAAAGACCGATTGACGCGTCGGCACTTCGCACGATGGTGCATTCCTCGGTTTAGTTGGTTTGGGTGTGTGTTGGTTGCGGTTCTTCCGGTTTCGGTTTCTGGGGAAGGGCTGTCCTCGAGCTCTTCCTGCCGCTTGGATGCACTAAACTTCTGCCCTTGGGGCTGCACGGTAGAGAGAAACGGATCACAAGTATCCTTCGGCAATGCTTGCGCGGAGCATGGCTATGGCAATGGCTTCCACCTGAGCGATTGGCGCTGCTTGAGCGCCAACTTCACCGAGGTCTTCGTTACAGAGCCTCACTTGCAGATGCTTGGTTGTGCTGTAGGCTTACCCACAACAGTACCAAACTTCTGTCACGTTCCAGTCTCTGATGTGGGCTTACCCACATGTGACTTCTGCCCTCTCAGAATGGGCGGCTCACTCATGCTTCCGGTATGGGCACATGGGCCTGTCCACAGTTTCAACGTCTCGGAATACGAGTTTTCTTTTGCCTTCGAGGTCTTTGCGCGTCTCTCACAATGGGAGTGGGGACCTCGCTTTGGGAAATGTTACCTCGCGGTGGCTTTCCTTATTTCAGCTTCGGTCGTCTTCCACGGGATGTTCGAAGCGGTTCGGCGCGTCTGGAAAAGACACAAACGCAAAATCAGAAACAGATTCAAGTCTGGAACTCTTGCTGCCTCGCAAGATGTTGTTCGAAGCCTTAGAAGAAAAATCTGCTTGTCCAAGCGTAAGCGTGTGCAATACCGGCGAAAGAAGCCCCCTGCGTCCCCCCGGCAGACCCCGGATGGAACATGGATCCAATCCGCGAGGAAGTACGGGATCGGAGGCGGACACCAGGTTCGCTGTAAGCCTCCACGCGTGCGCACTCGCATACGTGCTCAAGTTTTCCGTCTGAGTCGCAGATACCCAGATAGGTCAGTTCATGTCATCCGAAAAGTCTGTGTGCATTCACGTTGTCATAGATGCTTGTGGTTTTTGCCTCATGCCGCCGTGTTTGACCACACGGGCGGTCTTTGGCCACCCGCGTACGCTTCAGGGGCCTCGGCCTCAGATCAGACCGCAGCCACAACCACACCTCAGACGCAGGAGGCGCTACGCTCTCTTGAAGCTTCGCTACTCGGTTCGGGCCCTAAGACACACTGGCACGGTGGTGGTGGAGGCGCTGGAGCAGCAGCCTCGAAGAGGCAACGACAGGAGCAGAAACTGCTTCTTGGTTTGCAAGCTTTACTGGCTTCACTTTCGGAGGACGAGGATCCTGCGGAGGTGGGACCACAGTCGTCCCCTCAACCGAGAGGCCGCAGTCCCACACCGCGGGAGGTCTCGTCCGGCCCTCGTGACCGCACGAGTCGCAGCCCGAGTCCGGGGTGGCAAGTTAAAGGGAAGGGTAAGAAAGGGCTTTTGGGCAAAGGTGGAAAAGGCAAAGGCACAGGAGGATCACCAAACGACGGCACTGATCCTCCTCGCCGCGTGTCTTTCGAGCCTCCTAATGCTCGACAGCCGTCCCCTGCCTGTTCTTCTGAAGCTAGTTTGCTTGCGCAACTCAAGGCGCTGGTGCTGCAGTGTGAAACAAAGGGCAGTCATGGCCTTCTCGGCAGTTTGAAGGCTCTGGTCCAGAGCCCTACGCCGGCTCCTCAAGTTCAGCCTCAGTCTCGGGCACCTGCTGTTGCCTGGGCCAGTCCCTCTGGGAACAAGGGAAAAGGGAAGTCTGAGAGGAGCGCTCAGGCCCCTCAGTCTTGGGCTGTAGACTCAAAGTGGTGGCCGGGCAAGCTTTGTTCTGCCTCAACTCTCGAAAAACACCTGGAAGACGGCGAGGAGCCAGGTGACGACGTTGCTGCTGTCGTAACTTTGGAGCAGGCGAAGGCCTCCCGTGGCTTGGCTGTGGCTCACGAGCTCAAGAGTAAAGTTGCTTTGATCCTCAAGGACCATCAGGGAAGCAACGGGCCAGAGGGCCTCAAAGCTTCCAAGTCCTGGATCCGTCTTGTTGATGGTAAATGGAAGGAAGCCTGGGTCACTGCCCTCTCCGAAGAACTCCCTTCCTGGGGTCACGAACCTGCTGTCGTTGAGTGTAAGAGCGTGCCTGAAAAGGTCAAGCAGGCCACTCTCAAGGTCACCATCCCGAAAGCCTTCCAATCTTCTTACGATTGGGATGAAACCGTTAGGAAACCTGCTTCGGCGGTGAGAGTGATCCTTCCTGATGATCTTGCGGTGCGTAGTTACGGATGGCATAAAACTGAGCATGAAATCAGTGGTTTCCTGAAGCTCCCCGAAGCTAGCAGCCTGCTTGTTCTTGGGAACTCGGGTTCTAAGGGAGTCTTTGTCAAGAGAGTCGACAACCAGACTGACTCTGGTAAGCGGGCCCTTGTCAAATGGCTCCCCATCGATAAGATGAAAGCCCCGGCGTACTACGCCATGGCGAAGCGGGAAGCTGACAAAGCCAAGGTTCCTCTTGCCTACAGAGCAGGGGGAAGATCGTGTCTGGGCCTTATCGGTGTCTCCCCTGGGGAGAATGATTCTGAGGCTTCGATCAAGCGTCGCTGGGCTGCAAAAGGGGTTCCCTCCACTTGGTTTCCGGCTCAGCTACAGCAACTCCTGGCTTCCCAACACTGGAGAGTCATCTCTGATATCCAAGCACCGGCCAGGCCGAAAGGTGTGTGGACGTTCAGTGCTGCCCCGCCCCAGGCCCACCCGACTAGTCAATGGTTCCTGAAGTGTGGGGAGCAAGGCACGATTGAGATCTCGCCGTGGCACAGGAGCACTACTACCAGACTCACTTCTCAACCCATGCGGGCCCATGCGGCTTGGGTGAGCCGAGTTAAGTCTCCCCCCAAAAGGGCGGAAACCGCCAAGGCCGCTGAAAAGCCTGAGCAGAACTCTCAGGACCAAGTTCCTCCCACCCTCATTGATGGCTCCCTCCCCGATGATGCCGTTGAAGTTGTGATGGGTGATAGGCATGGTGAATCGCATGATGACAAGCGTGGTGAGAAACATGATCGCACGGGTGTTCCCTCACCCAACAAACCCCCAAAAGCTCAGCGTGTTGACCCGTCCACTTCTCCTCTCGTGTCCGGTTCCGCTGGCCCTGATGGGGCTAAACTCTGGGATTTAGGGGGTTTCGGTGACTGTGGCTTTCGGTGTTTGGCGGGCAGCAACGCCCTCAGACAGGGAGCTACGGTGGAAAAGCTTGAGCCTAAGATCGCCAAAGTAGCACTTTCCCTCAGAACAAAGGCAGCAGACTGGCTCGAGGGAAATCAGGCTGCATGGGTACTTGAATGGTATCCTGACGCTGACTGCACGGTGGACACGGAAGGAGGCTTTATCCCTCAGGATGCTTCCCAATACCTTTCGGCTTGTCGACGCCCCTCCAAATGGCTTGATCCATGGATGACGTTGGCCGCTGCGCATGTTTTGCAGGTTGAGGTCCTGGTGTTTAAGCATGTGCAGAAGAAATGGAAATTTCTCGAAAGAGTTGTGCCGAGAAACAAGACTAGCTGCAAGCCTTTGTTTCTTTTTCTGAAGGACCAACACTTCTATACGCTGCATCCGGAAGCGTCTCCGCCTGCCAAGTGGGCCAAACTTGGCCTTGACGACACCCGGCCTGCAGCCTCCCAGAGCTACCTTGGCGGGGGCCGCAAGTCCTCGCGTGGCTCTGCTTCTAGTGCTGGCTCAGAAAGCTCACTGTGGCTCAGGCCCGTCGTTGATGCGCGCTCCAGTGCCTCTTCTAAGGTCCCTAAGCATCCCCCGGCAGTGCTCCCTCAAGATTTGCAAATAGAAGGGTCCAACTTGGAGATTAGGTCAGGGAAATCTGAGGCTTTTCCTACAACGGCAAAGGAGGCGAGAAGTTCCGATGCCATTCTTCTTGAAAATGCCGCTTCAGAGACCTCTCTGTGGCTTCGCCCTGCGCCCTCACACGATGGGCGTTCAGAAGGGTTACGCAGAATTGTGGGAAAACGTACTCCTGACTTTGATCTGCGTAAGAAGGCCAAACAAGCAGAGGTTGCCTCTGGTGCTGTTCCCTCTGAGGCCGTGGCTGGTGCGGGCCTCAAGACCACTAACCAGTGTCAGTGCGGATGGAGGGTGCCTGCGGCACGCTATCCGGAGGATCCCATGCCAGGGGTTCAGCGCCGTAAGCATTGGGGAAAGTGCATCCACTGCATGGAGCCTTACGTTCGCAGACCTGCTGCTCTGGCCAACAACCAAGTCCCGCTAAGGAACCAAGTTGCCACCCAGGTCCTGGCTCGCAAGCTTTCCCTGTTCAGGGCTGCTGGCCTTTCATGGGCTCACGACATTGAGGTGAAAGAAGTACGGCCTTCTTCGTGGCCAGGTCGTTCTGCAGTGAAAGGCTCCCGTAAAGGACTTGGCGGGGTGTCGCGGTGGTGTAGGTGCACGAAGTGTGACCATGAAAACTCTGCTAGTGAACTTATGCGCAACATCTGCCCACAATCGAAGGCTGGTTTGGGGGATGCGCCTAAACCCAGTAAGAAGGTTCGCAGTCAAGCTGCCAGTGCCTTCCACAAGAAGGCTTGTCGTGAGCAGTGTGCACTTGGAGGAAGCAAGGCAACGGCTCGCAAGTTGGCTAAAGTCCTTAAGAAGCCCGCTGCCTGCCAGAAGCGCTTGTGTAAGCTCTGAAGACACGGGGTCCAGGTTGTCGCGTGGACGGCCTGGACCCACGAATGTCGTCTGGGGGAGGCGTCCAATCCGGGCCCTCGCAGCATCTGCTTCTTTTCGTGGAATCTTGGGAGCTTAAACACCCAAAAGGATTTACTTCTTCTGCTTTTAAGTAAGTACGACGTAGATGTTTGTCTGCTGCAGGAACATCGTGTGAAACCCGAGGCTCAAGCCAGAACTGTCAGGGACCTCAGGTCCGCTGGTTGGCAGGCCTTCTTCGGTCCTCCTCGGGCTTGCGGGTTTGGTGAAATGATCTTAGTCCATCGCCGTTACTCTGCGTGCTCGCTGCAGGATTCTGATCAACTGTGCTCTGTTGCCCTGAGGCTTGCGGGGGGTGATCTTGCTCGTATTGCTAGCGTGNTTGGTGAAATGATCTTAGTCCATCGCCGTTACTCTGCGTGCTCGCTGCAGGATTCTGATCAACTGTGCTCTGTTGCCCTGAGGCTTGCGGGGGGTGATCTTGCTCGTATTGCTAGCGTGCATGCTCCCATCAAAAAGCGTGGCACGCAAGAAGCCTTCTTTGGTGAGTTGGCCATGTGGCAAGACAAGCCGGGTTTTTGGTTTTCTGGTGGTGACTTCAATTCCAACCTTCTTGATTCCNCCCATCAAAAAGCGTGGCACGCAAGAAGCCTTCTTTGGTGAGTTGGCCATGTGGCAAGACAAGCCGGGTTTTTGGTTTTCTGGTGGTGACTTCAATTCCAACCTTCTTGATTCCCACCCCTGCTCAGGACATTTCGGCCATACCACGCTTGGCACGTGGCGTAGCTCTGTCAAACACTCTTGGTGTAATCCGATTGATGGGTTTGTAGGGTGTGGGAACCTCAAGCCTGCCAACATCGTTGGTCTTCATGATGAGGTTACTTCGCAGCATGCGCCCGTCATCTGTGATGTTCCTGGTAAACTTCATGCGGAGGACCGGCTAGCCTGGGCCCTTCCAAGGCCAGTGTCGCGCCCTTGGTCTGCCTCAGACGATGCTGCTTTTCACGATGCCATCGCGCGCAACGATTCGCAAGCTGCGTGGAACACATGGCTTGACTGTGCACTCGGCTTGACGGGTCATGAGCCTCCTTACAGAACCGCAAAGGGCGCGGTCGTCGCTAAGGACGCCGATGCGGTTTTGGCCCTCATGAACAGATTGAGGCGCCTCTCTGCTGAAGCTTCTGCTACGGGTTGGACGCCGCAGAAGCATGCCCAGTATGAAGCCACTGAGGTTGAGCTGACAAGCTCTCTTAACGAGCGTCGGCGCAGTGCCATCGCGGCCTGGAAAATCCGAATGCGGGACCTTGCTAAGGCATCCAAATGGGTGAAGCAGGGCCCCACCAAAGCTTTGAGTTTACTGAGGGAGGACGGAAGTCCTGCTCTCACTCCGACTGAACAAGGCCAGGCTGTCAGAAGAGAGTGGTTGCCGTTCTGGACTGAGGCCTCTCCCGCTCAGGTTCACGAGCAGGTTCAAGCAGCTGTGTCCTTCAGTGAGGTTGTGGCGTCTAAGGCTACGCCTTTTTCGGGCCTTCCTGAGTGGACCACTCAGGACATTCGAGCACAGGTTCGTTCCACGGCGGCTGGACTTGATGGGATTTCCTTTCACCACATCGGTGATCTGGAAGATGTGCATCTTCAGCGGCTTGCTGCCCTGTTCAATGCGTTTGACAAGGGGCTCCCCTTTCCGACTTCATGGAACAACGCTCGTCTGATCTGTATTGCAAAAGACGATGGATCGGCACGGCCTTTGTCCATCTTGCATACTGTTTACAGAATGTGGGCGGCCCGTACTGTGAAGCACCTCAGCGAGTGGTGTTCCTGGTTTCCTGATGAGCTTGTCGGGGGCCGCAGTGGTGGCCCGCCTGCTGTGGTTACGGGGAACGAGGTCTCCTCCTGGCTTGCTGCCGCGCATGGCGATGGTACATTTTTGGCTGGTGCGAGTCTTGATACGAGAAAGTGTTTTGATTCTGTGAGCCTGCCGAGTCTCAGAGCTCTCCTGCACAGCGCGGGTGCTCCTCTTTGCATGTTCAACGTTTTGAACATCTGGGAGTCTCTCACGAGACATATATGGACCGTCGATGGCCCCACTGGCGTCACCATCAAGGCCACGGTTCAGAAGGGGCTCCCGCAAGGTGATCCTCTTGCCCCGTGGGCTCTGAATCTGGTCATGGCTGCTTGGGTGTGGTGCCTCCCCAGGCTTGATCTGCTTCGTGTCTTCTTGGATGACAGATGCCTTNGGCTCTTCGTTGCACGACGGCCTTCGATGCAGCTTTTGGTTTGAGCATTCATCCATTGAAGTCTTGCAGATTCTTTGTGGGGCCAGCTCCAGATGATGGTTCTGCCGCTGAGTGGCGTCGTCTTCCGCTCAAAGAGTCCGTCAAGTACCTTGGCGTCATGCTCGAAACGGCTCCCGGCGCCGACTGCGCACTTGGGGATCATAGAGCCACAGTGGTGCGCTCCAAGATGCTCCGTGCTCGCCTCCTTCCTAATCCTGAGGTGCGAAGGGGCCTGCTTGCAGCATACCTGCAAGGATTGTACGCTGAGGGTACGCCAGTGTCTCAGCTGGTCATTGACAAGCTCAGGACGGCAGTTGTTCAAGCGTGGTGGGGACCGACTATGCACCCTCATAATTACATGAGAAGCACTGCTTTGACCTTAGGCCTGCTGGCGCCCTTGCACCGTATGGACCCTAGCATGATTCAGTGCTACTCTGCAATTGTTGCGCTTGCGCGTCTCTCTGCGCGTAGTCTTCCTGTCGTCAGAGCCCTTTGGCGGGCCTGTTCTAGACTTGGTAGTAAGTGTGTTGGTTTCGCTAGGTTGGTTCGTCACGCTTTGATGCTTTTGGGCTGGTCGTGGCCGGATTGGGAGCATGTTTGTCCTCGTGAGGACTGCTCGGTCAGGTTGACCGATCTGGCGCGCAAAGATCGGGTAGGACAGACAGCGAGGCATGTGCTACGCAATGAACTGCGTTCGTGGTGGTGGTCCCACTGGGATGGTAGTCGGATTTGTCATGAGGGCTTGTCTGCAGGAATCGACAGACGGCGTACTTTGCAGCCGCTGATTGAGCTGGGAGGCCGTCGTCGCACCTTCGGGTGGGACGGCTCTGACTTAGGTGCTCGCTACGCCCGCTTCCTCGCGGACGCGCTGTGGAGCAGACACCGTCTGTTCAAAGCATCTAAGGTGGCTGATGCGCGCTGCCGGCGCTGCGGCCTCGACGACGAACACACCGATCACTTCCTATGGGCTTGCAGTGCCAATGACGCTGCGCGACGAGATTTGGCAGCTGCTTGGACGGCAGCCATGGTTCCAGGAGGAGTTCCTGCTGCAGCTCTTCCTGACTGTCTGCCTCAGTGCATGCGACAGACTGGTGTAGTCACGTTCAACTGTGGTTTCGCGGACGCTCAAATCCAAGCTTTGCAGTGCTACTTCGTGCGGGTGCTGCGTGAGTGGGCAGCTCATCGTCAAGATGCTGTTGAGGAACAGGATGCTGAAGGCGATCCTTTCCAAGTCTTTCTCAGCGATGAGGGTGACTGACACCTTGGTCGGCACCGATAAGGAGCGGAACGCTGGAGGCATGGCGATCCGTTCTATGGTTTGATGTTTCGGGAGGGCGGCCCCCTCCTTTTTCCAAATCTTANATGCGGGCTATGTTATGTTTTGGGCTCTCCTGAGCCCTTGCTACTACTCGTCCGAGACTGGTGGGATGTTCTGCGGACCTGCGCAAGGCTTCGAGAAGGGCAAGACCCACAGCAGCGAGTCCGAGTCGTACACAGAGTCCGAGGCCACCAGTGAAAACTGCACGTGAGCTTTGGCCTAGGCCTAGTTCTGCTGACGATCGAGGCTGAACAGAAAATCATTCTTAACCTGATACTGCACAATTCGATTACTCGAGCCAGTTTTGTGTGGCCGGCGGTGTTTTAGCATGGAGTGCAATGCACCCCGGCCAATTCAGACAGTCCCGCCGCGTGGCTAAAGCGGTGCATCGGGCCTGCAACTGCTGCATAAAGTGCCAAGCACATGACTTGGTGCCACCAGCAACACGGAACAAAACTGTGAACCTGCAAGTGGGGAATCAGGACCAGCAGCAGACAAGATCGTGGCNGCCTGCAACTGCTGCATAAAGTGCCAAGCACATGACTTGGTGCCACCAGCAACACGGAACAAAACTGTGAACCTGCAAGTGGGGAATCAGGACCAGCAGCAGACAAGATCGTGGCAAGGAGGGTCGAAGATGCATGTCCTTGTCAAGAATTCGTTTGTCAACACTGAGATTTTGGTGCTCGAGTAAAGCCTCCAGGAAAGAGATCGAGATAGTCATCCCGCTTTGTAGAATCATGACGGAGTACAAGCTGGCAGTGGATTCCACGAAGAAGGCCACGGAGCTNCTGAGATTTTGGTGCTCGAGTAAAGCCTCCAGGAAAGAGATCGAGATAGTCATCCCGCTTTGTAGAATCATGACGGAGTACAAGCTGGCAGTGGATTCCACGAAGAAGGCCACGGAGCTTCCGCTCCTGAGGGTGTGTGGCACTGTGCAGCAAAATCCGCATATGCGTGCCTTCTGGGCCTCCACGATCTCCTTCTTCCTTGCATTCCTTGGCTGGTTCGCTTTGGCGCCTTTAGGCCTNTATGCGTGCCTTCTGGGCCTCCACGATCTCCTTCTTCCTTGCATTCCTTGGCTGGTTCGCTTTGGCGCCTTTAGGCCTCGAGGTTGCGACCAGTATGGGGACTTGTGAGAACCAGCTCTTCCCCCCGACGGACTTCCCAACACGACCAGCCTACCTGAAGTTCAAGAACTTGAAGAGTGGGCTGAGCTATTGCCAGTATGGGGTCCTCAAGGAGGATGGTAAGCTGATCGACTGCAAGGACGTTCCCGCAGATGTGGCGGGCGGCGCCGACTCAACGGCTGAGCAGAAGGAGAAGTACAGGCCCCAGGTGCTCACAAAGTGCGTGTGCACCCCGGGCACAGAGTGCAAATCGGTGATTGCGAACGCAGGCGTAGCCTCGGTTGCCTCGACTATCTTCGTGAGGATAGCCTTGGGGACGCTGCTAGAGCGNCTCACAAAGTGCGTGTGCACCCCGGGCACAGAGTGCAAATCGGTGATTGCGAACGCAGGCGTAGCCTCGGTTGCCTCGACTATCTTCGTGAGGATAGCCTTGGGGACGCTGCTAGAGCGCTTCGGCCCAGTGAACGTTCAGTGCGGCTTAATGTCCTTCGGCGCTTTCTGGGTGGCCATGGCGGCCGCAATTTCGGCTCCATGGAACTATACGCTGATTCGCTTCTTCATCGGCTGTGCTGGTGCCACGTTCGTGACCAATCAGTTCTGGTGCTCGCTCATGTTTGCCCCCAACGTCGTCGGCACGGCCAACGCCACTGCAGCCGGTTGGGGCAACCTGGGAGGCGGTGTGACCCAGATCTTTATGATGTCAGTACTTTTCAATCCCATGGTGGCGTCCGGGATGGAGCCAAATGTCGCCTGGCGTGTCTCCATGGTGGTGCCGGCGGTCATGTTCGTGATTTGCGCCATTTGCATGAAGCTCATGTGTTGGGATATGCCTACGGCTCGCAAGTACGATCCGACCGTGACCGGCAAGACACAAAAGCCTTCAATGTGGGACTATGTGGAGGTGCTGCGTGACGTTCGCGTCGTCGTAATGATCTTCCAATACTCAGCGTGTTTCGGCACAGAACTCGCAATGAACAATCAGTTGGCTACGCATTTTCGGACCTACTTCCAGATGGATGCCGGTGATGCCAGCGCCCTGGCGGGTTCTTTCGGTTTGATGAATCTTTTCGCAAGATCTCTTGGTGGGATTAGCAGCGATATTTGCTACAAGTACTTCGGCTTCCGCGGCCGCATTTGGGCTCAGTTCCTGGCACTCTTTTTCGAAGCTATCTTCCTATTCAGCTTCGGAAAGGTGGACAATTCTCAGCCCTGGTATGTGGCCTTGGCAGTCTTGGTGTGCTTCTCGCTCTTTGTGCAGATGGCTGAGGGCACCTCCTACGGCATCGTGCCGTTNGTGGACAATTCTCAGCCCTGGTATGTGGCCTTGGCAGTCTTGGTGTGCTTCTCGCTCTTTGTGCAGATGGCTGAGGGCACCTCCTACGGCATCGTGCCGTTTATGAACCTTTGTCATAGTTGGGTAACATTTTACGGTCATATGGGTACTTAAACCTAAGAAGGAATAGATTGACATGCAATCCCAACCATGGACTAGGAACCGGAAGCAGCTCGCTGTGGTGTCCGCTCTTGTGGGTG
>BGNK01003240.1:0-13727 GCA_003297005.1 Symbiodinium sp. clade A Y106 | reverse complement strand
GAGTCGTACACAGAGTCCGAGGCCACCAGTGAAAACTGCATGTGAGCTTTGGCCTAGTTCTGCTGATGCTTGAGGCTGAACGACAAATCATTCTTAATCTGATAATCCACAATTCGATTACTCGAGCCAGTTTTGTGTGGCCGGCGGTGTTTTAGCATGGAGTGCAATGCACCGGCCAGTTCAGACAGTCCTTCCGCGTGGCAAACAGCTGGGCGGGGGGCCTGCCATCAAGCAAATGACTTGGTGCTGCCAGCAACATGGAAAACCTGGACCACTACAGTTGTATTCATCATGCGAGTTATTGTCTCTTGCACTGTCTTTGCAGAGCCTGCCCCTGAAGTGTGATCTTGAGTGAATGGCCTTATGTTCCACAACACCGTGTGGGTTGTTTTAGGGGTTTAGGTCGTGGGAGCTTCAACCTGGGATTACTGACGCTGGAGAATGTAAGATAAAAGGGCCCTAAAGTCGTCTTGAAGATTCTTGCCACGCTACAGCCCACACCCTGCATCCTAGACCCGAAAGCCCAAAAAGCCTTTAAACTAAACTCTCTATATTCTATATCCTCGGAAAGCGGAGGCGTCCAGTCCATCGTGCACATGGCGCTCCAGATCCCCCCCACGTCAAGGGACCAGGCCTCGGCAGAGAACGGGCTTTGGCGGTACAGCACTGGACCCCTTAGTTAGAAAACTTTCGGAAAGTTTTTCTGCCTTCTTATTCTAATGATGCTTCAGGGCAGATGCCCTCTTTTGCGGTATTGGGCTGTTTGGGACTAGCCTCAAAAACGTAAGTGCAGATGCTGGATCTCTCAAATAGGGAATGCATCCCATTAAGAAGCCCAAAATAAACTTGAACTAAGGCGTATTGGGATCTTTGGTAGTGCAAGAGCTTCAGTGACCCAGAGTTAGACATTCTTTCGCAATTATGCACTCCAAACATATTCGCTGCGGTCTTTTACATCTACGGCCGTCGGGTTTAGGCTTGACGGATCAACCTCACACGACTTCTTGCACATCCGCAATCACCCAGCCCTGAGCCAGCTTCAACTGGGCCTGTCCCACGGCGAGTCAGATGAGAGCCAACACTGCTTCATCCGAGCACCAAGCCCCCTGAATGGATGCCGGATGCCTCTGCGTGGCGTTATGAGACCCTAGACCTGAAGACAACCTACTCCATGCCCCTTGAAAGCCCCACAAGACTACCATACTGACCATACTCGATTTTTGCTTTCTGTGCTTGGCAAAACAGGTGCGCCAACAAGTGCAGCAGTCGCTGCAATGCCAGATGATCAGACAGAAGGTCGTCATTGACCGGAAGGAGCTGCCGATCGCAGCCAATTACACATATAAGAGTATAGAGCACAACACTGCCACTTGTCAGTGGCAGCATGCTACTGCGACAACACAGGCATGCCCTTTTGTGGTATGTCAGTGGTCTTTCGAGATTTCATGCAGGAAGTGCAGGTAAAGCTGTGCTAAGAGCTGTCCCCTAGCTAGCTTTGGGCTTTCCGTGTCTCCGCGCAAGGAACGTTGGATGCCGCTACTGGTGCAGCATGCCCTAAGCAGACCAATACTCCCCCGACTCTGGCAATGGCTTTCTTGCGGCGCAGACTCTAACCCTCTGCACGAGCCCTAAACCCTCAAAAATCAACCCTAGCCTTAACCCTACATTGACCTGCCATTGTTTGGATCAAGTTGCAGAAATAGCTGCAGAAGTCGTCTCTCGTAGTTGTCGGAGAACAAGGCTTGGAAGTCTTGGGTCCTATGATTTCTGGGAGTCCCGTTTATCAGCTGTATTTTAGGGTTGAGGGTTTGGGGAACACACTTCCACGAACTGCAGCCTTCCACTCAGGCCCATGTTCCGAGGAACTCAAACCTTTACATCCTCTTATTGGCTGTAAACTCAACTTTTCAACTTTTGGGGTTCTTATGTGGTAGTAGATTCTGAAAGTTTCAACTTCTATTTCCTTGGGTTTTGGGCCAGTGAGTCCTTATCCCCACAATCCCGATGAACTCCACGCCTGACATCGTTAGCCTCACACCCCAGATGCGAAGCCCCAAGTCCGCCCCAAGCCCTATGCCTCGAAGGTAGGAAATTTTATGTAGACGCCTGAAAAACTAAACGACATTACTGTGTCGTCCTTCTTCCTGCTCGTAGTCGACAGGCTTGCGCCCGCATCGCCAAACAAGACACGGTAAGGCTCTTTATGGCTTTCGGAGTTTTGCCACGGACCCCTAAAACCCCAAGAATCCGAAACTTCGAAACTGAATGCAGACCGCTGATCAACAACAAAAAGCACGCTTTCAGGGTTCTGGTTTTAGGATCCCTTAAAGGAACCCTCAAAGGATCCCTACTGTACCGTCTTTGTTTAAGTTGCTGAAACCTGAGAGCAGGTTGCGCCAGAGGCCTGGAGACCCTCCCCTCCTTATCAGGGAGTGAAAGCTCGACTCCCGCAAGCCCCAAACCCCAAAGCCCAGACTCCAAACCCCATACCCTAAGACCCTAAACACCCTCAACCTCAAAACCCAACATCCAAAACCCTAACCCCTCGAACCCCTACCTACTTGTAGATCTCTTCTAGATCCCTCTTTGATCCTTCGGCGATCCCTTCTCGATCCCTTATAAAAGCCACCAGACCCTAAGCCCTAAACCCCTAAACCCCAGACCCCAAACTCCAAACCCTAGACAACCCCAGACCCTAAAGTTCCTAAACCCTCAAACCCTTAACCCTAAACCCCGAAACCTAGAGACCTTAAACTCTGAAACCTAAACCCTAAACCCTAAGCCCTAAGCCTTTTTTGTTAGCTTTTTTTAGCAAAATCCTAAGCCCAGAGACCCCAATCTCTAGCCGAAACCCTTAAACACCTGAACCCGAGATCCCCGAAGGCCTTATCAGCCATGGCCTGGGCTCCCGAGTCTGAGCTGCTGCAGAGCCTGGAGGACCCCGGCCCGGAGAGTCCCGAAAACAAAAAGGGGTTCTTGATAAGTAAAAGACGAATAGGGGCCTTAAAATTACCTATACCATTTTTGGGGGTTCCTTTTTTATTAAGGCTCCTTGTTTTTTTGCATGGAGGGTAAAACCCTAAGCCCCCAAAATGGGCTTTTAAGAGCTCGAGCAGTAGTTTTTTTGATGGGTGACTTGAAAGGGCTCTGTACGGGTTTTTTGTTTGTGGTTCTGTGGTTTAGGGGGCCGGGAGTCTGGTGAGGTTTTCACAAGGGTTCAGCAGAGATCTATGGGATTTTATGATATCTTTTATGATTGAATCATATTGAATCTGAGAGCCGGGATAGTCAGAGTCAGAATTCCGACCTCTCTACGAAGAAACCGTCATCCCTGAACCCGAAATCCTTAACCCACGCACCTCAAGCCTGCGTTAAATCCTGAACGCACCACCTCGAAACCCTTGAAGTCCTTGCAGATTCCTTACAGATTGTTGCCTTGAAGGCTTAGTAGCTGAATGGATTCACTTTACACTTTTTGGGATAATACTACCCACTATAAAACTGAAAGTGTACACTTTTCGGGGCTTATGAGCTCAGTAACTAAGTATAGAACCCTTAGCCAAGATCGGTTAAACCAAGCTTTCCCCTTGTGCCAGGACGCCTTGAACGCAGGAGTTTCCGATGTGGCCGGGCTCAGTTAAGGAGTTTCTTAAGATGAAAACAAGAGGCTCTTGGAGTGTCTAAGTTGAGGGTCGATTTAAGGTTTAGGCTAAGTTTCCAGTCGATTTAAGGTTTAGGGGTAAGTTTCCAATTTTTGGGTGTATTGTTAGGGGTTGAAGGCTTGGACGCACTACCAGCCATGCAGTTCTCAAGCTCGTCTTGGAGGAGACCTTTCATTTTAAGTAGGGTCAACCTGGAAGCCTAAATAAAGCCTAGAAGCCTCAAAAACCCGAACCCGCCAAAACCCCCCAGAACCCTATTATCGGGGCCTTAATATTTGGAATAGGGTTTTGGGGGTCCCTTATAGTAGTTATACTAGTATTGCATAATATAAACCCACAAAACCTACTCTAACTATTGAGGCCCCTATGGCCTTAAGACAGTTCAGCGCCGCTGCAGAGACAACCGGTGGCCAAAGGACAAGGGTCTTCGGCTCAGGGCACTGTATGTGGCCGAAACCCTAAACCTGGGATCATAAACCCAAAGCCCTAAAGGCCCCGTAGTTGCCAGGTGAGGTTCCGGGGGTGTGTGTGCCTCGGTCATTGCGTGTGGCTCGTCTTCCTGGGGTCGACGGTTCTGAGGGTCGTGCCTGAGTTCGGCGGGTTGTCTCGTCCCTGAGGTGCCTCGATTACGCGATTCTGATCAAGATCTATGCAGCTGGGTCAGGGGGGGCTTTCCTGGCAAAGGGGGGGCGTCGATGCCGCCTGTTCCAGATGACTCCGACGATGCTGATAGTAGTCCCAAGCGTCGCCGTGGTGAGGGGCGAGAGGCTGGGGCTCACGCCGCCAAGAAGAAGAACAAACTGCCGCAGGGGTTTGACTGGGAGGTCTTTCGCAGCCTGCTTGCGGAGCAGAAGGAGGACATTGTTCGCAGTAACAAGGAGCATGCTGCAGAGATGTGTCGCTCCCTGGACCAGAAGATGGAGGCACGCTTCGCAGGGGTGGACTCGACTTTCAAAGGGGTGGATGAGCGCCTCCAGGGCATGGAAGACAAGGTCGCCAGGCTTGAGGGCCTTTTGCGTGCCGGGACAGGTGCAGAAGACCACATGGACGAGAAGCGACGGGGTACCCTAGTGTTCGGTGGCTGGCACATGGACACCCAGAGGAAGGTCACCGTGGGGGAAGTCACGGAGCGGCTGAACCTCAAGGGCTTTACGGACCAGGCGCCCTTCCCGACTGGCCCACGCCGCAGCATCGCGCTGCTGCCGTTCCAGCTGCGTGAAGGGGAGACGGAGTCTGGCAGACGCCAGCGTATGCATTCAGTCATCGCAGGGATTTCAGAGGCCAAGCCGCAGACGTCTCATGGCAAGCGTATGTGGATCGGCTTCTCCAAGAGCAAGGCTCAGAGAGATGTGGCTGGCCATTGCACCTGGCTCAGGCGTACGTTGGCCAGCTTCAACCAGGAGGTGCTTCAGCATTTGGACCTTCAGTATAGCAGTGGGTCTGCATGGCTTGGGGAGCACTTGGTGGCCAGTGCTCAGAAGCCGCCCCCGGCGGTGACCAATGACTCCGATGTTGTTTGGGACGACCGTCTGGTCTGCAGGCCTTGGGTTTGGGTAGGGGCGATTGCGAAGTTCATCGGGATCACGGTGGTGGACCTCAGAGCCGCTGTTCAGGAGTTCCAGCGGTGACCTGGCGAGAAAGGGCTTGGGCAGATGGAATTTGTTGCGGCTGAGGCTGCGGAGGGTGGGAAAAGGCCGTCCTCTCCGGCTTCGGCTCTGCATGGCCTTTGCTTTCAGGTTTTGGGATGGAATATCGGCGGGGCAGCCTTAGAGCAACTGCCTAATGCTATCTCTATTTGCACTGATTCGCCTCTTAAGGGGTCGATTCTTCTGCTGCAGGAGTGCCCCAGGGTGGAAAACGACGAAGCTGCCGGGGCTGACGGTTTTGAGTCACAGATACCCGACCCAGTGGAGAGGATGTGGACTTGCATATGATCCGAGTCGCTGGGCCCCTCTATCTAAGAAGTGCTCGGGGGAGGGAGTATGGTTTGTGATGAAGCACCTGGGGTCTGGGGAAAGGGCCCTCTTTGGCTCCGTGCACCTGGTTCCTGGTTTGACGCAGGCTGACTACGCGGCCATGGCCGAGCAGTTTCTGAAGGGGATGCCTAAGAAGGGTTATTGTTCAAGGGGACTTCAACGCCCCCTTTGCTTGGGTCCAGGCTCCTACCGGGGACATCGCATCTGGGCTTGATGGAAAGGCCTTACTGGTGTTGGATCTGCTCGCGGGTGCCTCACTACAGCCGGTCGCTCCACGTAGGGGTGAGCAGAACTGGCCCACTAGTAGACCGCGGCAGATTCCTGCTTCTCTCTCAACACGGATCATGAATTACAAGGGGGTACCTTTGAGCTCAGGGTCAAGAAGGTATTCAGGCCCACCAGCTACGGGGCCGAGAGTGTGGATTGGAGGTCTGGACAGGGTCCGTGGGTTGACAACGGAGAAGCTTGGTGAACTGGTTCGTGATCACACTAGGCCAGTGCCGTCCAGGGCCTACCAGGATAGCAATGCGGTTAAGGAAGCCTTCCGAGCAGCCAAGCTTTCAAAATCCAGGGAGCAGTGGAAGGCTGCCTTGCAAGCCCGGAGACAGGCGCGCAGAGCTTGGGAGCAAGACCGGGTACGGCGAGCATCGCAATGCGACTGGCAGGCCATCAAGGACATTATAGACTGGAGGGTCAGGGGTCCTGGGACTCGGGGTTCGCAGATCTCCAGACTGATGATCCTCACTCCGTTGTTGAGAAGCACCTGAAGCAACTGTATCAAGGGCAAGCGACACCGAAGACGGTGGTTCATGAGGGTGAGGTGGAGGCCTTTACGGTTGACGAGGTCAGGGTTGCAGTTGGGGAGATGAAAGCAGGGAAGTCTGTGGGAGTGGATGGCACGTGTAAAGAGTTATTCCAGGGCTTGCTCGAGGTCGAGGGAGGGGCGGTCCACCTGGCTGAGTTCTTTACACAGGTGCTGGTGACCAAGTCTGTACCACGGGATTGGAACCATGTACTCCTGATCCTGTTGGCAAAGGTTCCGTGCCCACGTCAGGCCAAAGACCTTCGACCCATTGCACTTAGCAGTGGGACCTCTAAGTTGTTTGCCCGCCTTCTGCTGAATAGGTGCCTCCCAAAACTGGGTGCGAACTCTCCGGCACAATGTGCACGCAAACATCGACAGAGTGCCGACTACATATTCAGTTTGTGGCGTACACTGGAATTGTGTCGAGAATGGCATGTACCTATCGCCTGTGTAAAAGTCGACATTCGGAAGGCGTTTGACAGTGTGCACAAGGGTAAACTGATTTCCAAGTTGAGGGTGCGGCTGGGTGATTCTGCTGAGATGGCGTGTTGGGAAAGGCTGATCCTTGATACCAAAGCTACCCTGATTTCTCCCTGGGGACACTCCGAGTTTGACCTCTTTACGGGGATTAAACAGGGATCGGTGGAGAGCCCGAGCTTCTCTAGTCTGCTGATGGAGGAGGCACTGGAGGAGACGGCAGCCAAATTTCAGTGGGCCAAGGCCCCTCGCATCTTCCAGGACTTTGAACATGAGAATGCTCTATACATGGACGATGGGTTGCTTTGGGGGCCTGATACTCGAGTGGTCGCAACTAGACTTGAGCAATTTCTGCGCACCTTAGCTGGCTATGGGCTCGTGGTGAATATCGAGAAATGCCAACTCTACTGCTCGCCGGACGTGCCGGGTGAACACACGGTCAGGGTTGCAGGGTCTCTCCTGAAGAGCGTGGACGCTATTGAAGTGATGGGGTTGCGCGTGCGCAAGGGTATGTCCTCATGTGAACTTATACAGCCACTACTGGCCAGGGCGAAAACGAAATTTTGGTCGGTCAAACATCTGCTCAGATGCAAGGCCTCGTTGCCGGGAAGATTGGCCCTTTTCGAAAGAGTTGTCGCAGGAGCTGGGTTGTGGTAAGGTAGTTGCTCTGGCGACCGGGTTAGGGCCCAGCAGACGGGGTTCGGCCTAGGTTCAGGCTCAAACATCAGATTTGATCGATTTTGAACATTTTTCATTGAAACGTGTCAAATCGGGGTTTTGAGCACCAGAGATTTTTCTCGAACGAAATTTGCCGACGAAGTCCCTCCCCTGGCCTTCCCCCCACCGTGCATACTGTGCATTATCGTTTTGTGGCTCATACAGCTTGTCAGACGTCCCAAAGTCAAACTTGAAGCAATAAAGTATTAAGTGTTCATGTGCTTAAATTGGGAATTCTGGGATTTCGGTGACTGTTTTTAAGTTGCGACAATTACATGCACTCAGCGTAGGGCCTTCGTAGTACGTTCGTAGTTTTCGTCGTAGAGAAGCTCATGGAGGCGAATATTTTGAGTTTGCCGGAAAGTTTCGACACGGCCGACGGTGGGGGCGGGCGTCACGGTTCAAGGCTGCCCCAATGGCTGGTGCTGTATACTGTGCTTGCGAATGAATGTGAGCATGCTGAAATCACACAATAAGGAAGTAAGTAGATATGTTTGTTCATGTGCAGTAGTTTCGGTGAAAGTTGCCGGTTTAGAGTTTAGGGTTTGTAAGGTTTATGGTTTAGGGTTTAGGGCCTTGTTTCACAAAGAATGGGCCGGCACTGAGCCCAAGGGTCGTGAACATGTTCTAATGGGCACAAGATAGGGTACTTCCACAAACAGCAGCTGCGGGCAGTGCCAGGCCGAACGAATCAGGCTGAATCAGGGCACCAGCCACGGCGCACAGGAAAAAACACACATTCGAGGCCGTGTGGTGCCTCAGGTGCTGGTTTTGTGGGTGTCACGAGGGTTTGGGTGGGGTTCCTGAACCCCCTGCCTCCCGGGGTCCACGTGGGATGGGGTAGTGTCCTTCCGGTGTCCCTCCCGCCCCGCGGGGTCGAACGCGGCCTGTCCCTCCCTTTCGTGGGGCCCTTTCGGGGGGGCCCGGTGTCCCGCCAGTGTCCCGCCGGTGTCCCGCCAGTGTCCCGCCACTGTCCCGCCAGTGTCCCGCCACTGTCCCGCCAGTGTCCCGCCACTGGGTTTGTCAGTGCCGTAGTTTTGACACGACGAGTGGGGGCGTGTCAAAAAAAGGTTCGTGAGTTTAGTCTGGGATGAGGGGGGCCCTAAACCCTAAGCCCTAAACCTTAAAACCCATCCCTAACCCCTAAACCCTAAACCCTTAAACCAGTCTTAAACCTTAACCCTAAACTCTAAAACTTGAAGTAAAGGAAACAGATTTGTTTTTGCACAGGGAAGAGGCACAGTTATGCCACTGCGCTGCAAAACAAAGAATGTTCGCCAGTACTTTTAGCATTAATTTCAGGGCTTTGTGCGCAACATTACATAAAGGCGGTTGTAAACTGAACACACCACTGCGCCGGTTCGAACTGTCGCGTAGATGCTGCTATTGGCACTATTTCATAAGGATATGACTATGGTGTCTATTGCTACGTTTCGGAGTCCGGGACGTTCTTGTGGCGGTAATGCATCGTTTCTATTTCAGAAATAAACAACCCGCAAATTCCATCAATTTGGTACATTTACAACCGAAAGATACATGCGTTGCCAGTGAAAATGAGGTTCTGGGCTATGAATATCATTTGAGTCTCAAGTGAAATTTATGTCGTCCTATACACCGGCCCGCTGCTGCTTATGTTGATATGTCTACAACAGCCCGGAAATAGAGTTTTTTAGGACATGTGCAACTATGAGCTGAACTCATATTGTTGTTTTTGGCTTCCAAACCCAGAACCTCGTGCCGGAAATTGTGCTTCTCGTACAAATGGCCTATATTTGCCTTAACCTCATAGGATTTTGGGGTGGGATTTGGCTAGGTGCGTACGACCCGGTCGCCAGAGCAACATTCATAGGTTGTGGTGCCTGGCCGCCCTTCCCCCGGAGAAAGCGGCCCTCGGACTACTCAACGCGATGCAGACGACGCTCTTGGGCTGGATGCTCAGATTCAGCAAGTATTCGGACGAAACTTGGGTTCAGTTTAGGCAGAGGTCGGGTCGGTGAGATCTTCACGTTATATTCTGCATCGGTGGGGCTTTTGCCGCTGGAGTACACTCTGGCTTCAGAGGTGGTGGGACTACTCAGGGCACAGGGCTAGGGCTATCCTATCGGAGTCGCCACCGTTGAGCTCTCTTTTGGACCAGTTTCGAACCCTATCGTGGCGGCGCCGTCAACAAAGCTCTTCAACCGGGGTGAAACATGGGGGTCGTCATTACGCCAAGCTCTCTGTCATGGAAGAGCGCATGAATCGGACATGTGGGTGCTACTGGAGGGATGTGGCTCATGATCGTCAGAAGTGGAGAGGGTTGAGGGAAACCTGGGTGCAGCAGAATGATTTGCCGTGGACGTCGGGCCGACAGCTTGCTTTGCTTGCATTTGCTTAGTCTGGCTTGGGCTGAGGGTGTGGTGAAGGGGTCTGAATCCTGATGTGCCCGCAGCTTGGGCTGGAACTAAGCGAACGCCTGCTTTCGGAATGGCGAACCACGACCTTTACATGATCGCTCGAGGCTGCTCTCCCGTAGGGATGTGGCTTCTTCTCCTCGCCGGTCCCCTCGTTGCGACCGCGGAAATTGCCGAGGTTGCAGCGGTTGACCTGGCGAACTTGTTTCAGAATGACTTCTTTTCAGGGATACATGTTCGTGACGAACAACCGAAGGGGAAGGGAGATGGAAAGGGAGTACTCGCGGAAGAGACGAAGGGTCAGGATGTGCCTCCCCCTGGCTGCGAAGGTTGGTGGATGGATGGGCCCGGAGTCGCACCTGCCCTGCGAAACCACGGGACCGTGGGCGTGAACCTTGGCCTGCTCGCTGGGCTTGGACTGCCTGGACGTATCGGACGGTTTGCGGTTGCCTTGAATCTGGCTGGTCGGGTCCAGTCTCAGCCCACGGACCCGTTTGGTGGCGGACGGCCTTTCTGGTTTCATCACGCCTGCACGGAACTGGCAACCTTGCAAGCCAAGCCAGAGGGTTCAGTATGGGGGAAGTTGTGGCCTATCTCTTTCACGTGGAGTCGGAGTTGTTCCATGGATGTTCTGGGTTGGCGCCGCACCATTCCGGGGCCCTGCCTTTGTTGACGGGGTCGGACGTCACGGGAGAGGAGGAGGACGACATCCTGGCCCTGCCTCCTACCAAACCGGTCGACCGGAGGAGACGGGAAGCTCGGCGGAGGGTCCGCAAGGAGTACCATGCGGCCAAGAACGAGAGAGCCAAGCCGACCCCGAAGGTACACAGCCGACGTGTCACCAATGAAGTCCGTCGGCTGGCACCTGCGCCCAAAAAGTGTCCCTTCTTGAAAAAGGATGCGGCTGCCAAGGACACTGTCGCGGCCTCCAGTTCGACCCGGGTAACTCAGTCAGGTGGAGAAGGCCTCGGGATCACGCCCTGGGGGAGTCACCGAGCCTCGGGAACCGCCCCCTGCTGATTCGACTCTTCCGCCCCACTTTGCACGAGGCGGTCGACACTTGCGTCATGATGTTGGGCCTCGAGTCCGGAGGACATTGATGCACGCCCTGGCACCATCCTGCCCGGGTACGCCATCAACTCGATCACGGAGACCTTCTGGTCGTTTGGGGCTACTGATCGGGTGACCCTGGTCTTAGCCTTCCAGCAGCTACTTCACCGGCTGATGGGGGTAGTTGGAAGTACCATCGAAGCAGCTGTTGCGACGGAGATGCGAAGCCAAGATGGGCTGGTGGAGGTGGAAGTGGACGAGGAAGGCCTCATGCAGCTGCACACCGCCGTGACCTACCAGGACGTGACGAGCCCGGAGATCGATGAGACAGGGTTTATGATGACTAAGGGGATCCGCTACCAGAACAGCAAATACACTCAGGACGACTGGTGGCAGTGCCTGGAAAATCTCCAGCGGGCTTTGTCGGTCCAGACCCCGAGCGCGAGAAAGGCGAATACGAGATGGTTGCTCAGGAGACTGCACCACAGGGACCCTGACATTGCTCATGGGTACCTGCTCGGGCATGCTCGCAATCGCGCGGGGGATCTCTTGGCCCTCCTCACCGCTGTCTTGGCCGAGGTGGAGGAAGAGCCTGTGACTTCTCCCGGAGAAGTCTGGTGCTTGGAGTGGTGGCAACAGGTGGAGGTCTATCTGCCTATTGGGCTGTTTTCTATGGCAGCTCGTGGAATGGCGGTGCCATGCAGGGACCCCGCCCCTATGTTGTTTATGCGACCACTGCCGGATGAGAGCCCTAGTGGTGAGGAGGTGGAGGCCACCGGACAGGCTGGCGAACGGACAAGGCCCCTCGACAAGGACGCGACTGCGTATGAGGAGATGAACATCGACCAGCTTCTGGCGGACGAGCAGGAGTCCAGGGCGGATAGGGCAAGATGTGCGCAGGAGGAAGAGTGGCAAGAGGAGCTGGCTAGAGAGGCACTGAGAAGGGAGGAGGAGGCAATGGAGGAGTACCGGACAATGGCTGCAAGAGACTGGGAAGACTGGGCGATGTGGGACTCCATGAATGGCAGGAAGCAGAGCAAAAGGCGGCGAATGGTGGAGATTGAGCTCGCATCGGGCAGTGCGGAAGGTCCTCGAGTTGCTCGTGTGCTTCGCGTTCCGGTGCAGGCTGGGACTCCCACCAGCTTGTCTCTGACAGTCAATGTCGAGGAGGCCTGCGATCTGGAGGACGTCCCTACCACGCCGGCTGGGTCCGACGATAGCGGCGGTGCAGTCCCTCCTGGGGTTGAGAACGTAGCCATGGGGGCGAGGCCGCCCAGTGAGGTCAGCACTGTCCCGGCGGGCTGTGGGGCTACTGCAGTGGATGGTGGGGACTCTGGCAGCCTGCCTGGATACTTGTCGATCGGAGAGTTCCAGGACATCTATCGGAGATGGAGGGCATTGGAGATAGGGGATCAAGAAGTCTGTGACCGCTTTGGCAGGGATGTCTTGGAGTTGATCCAGAATCAGCATGCGATCGTGATTGGGGTGGACGAAGATACGGCTCAGCTCTTGCAGGGCGATGGGGAGGTTGCTTTGCCGTTGCCGGCAGATGGAGATGCAGTGGAACATGAACGCGAGACTACCTGAGTTGGAGTGAGGACGAGGGTGACGAGTGAGGGGTGTGGTCGTTTGCTTTGGATGGGGCCTGTAAGTGTCCCGGACCTCCTGGCCCGAAGGCCTTGATGCTTGCCGACTGCCTGGCAGACATTAAAAAGGAGCTTAAAAAAAACCCAAAGCCCTAAACCCTGAACTTTAGACCCTACCAGTAGTAGCCACTACTGAATTACGAACTATGTGCTGTGTGCATTGAAACCGCATTGCGGTTCTGAGTCATCTAGTATAGGGGCCTAAATACTTACCTATACTATTTTGGGGGTTCCTTAGCATAACTATAGTATAAATACCCCCAAACCCTAATGATGTTAATTATTCACGCCCCTGTGTTAGGCCGGTCTGTTCGCTCCAGAAGCCTCAGAGCCAAGGGGGTGCGAAACGCCTGTGCTTCATGGGCTGCCCACCAGGAGGCCCCCGTGCTTTCTGTCTGCACTGCTTGAATCGGCAAGGCCTCACGGCCAAACCTACCAAAAACCAACGAATCCCGATCCCTAATTCCCGAGCGCAGGACCCTAATGTCATCAACTTAGCTTCTCGATGCAGTGTCCGGGTCGTTCAGGTGAAACAGAAGTACGCAGGGTTGCCTCAGAAGACCATTTCCCCGCTTGGCGTGACCTAAGCCACGAACTGCGAAGGATGCTGCCGAACACATCTTCTGGGTTTGTGCAACAGCCAAGCTGAGTTTTCTATACCCAGTCGACTTCACAAAGACGTGCATGCATGCACACATGCATGCATACATACGTACATACAAACATCTACACATGCATACTTGCATACATGCATACTCGCATACTCGCATACTTGCATACATGCATACACGCCTACATGCATGCATACATACGTACATACATACATACGTACATACATGCACACATGCATACATGCATGCATGCATACATACATACAGCTACGCACACGCACACACACACACACCCACACGCACACGCACACACACACCCACACGCACACGCACACGCACACGCACACGCACACGCACACGCTCACGCTCACGCACACAGGCACACAGGCA
>BGNK01003239.1:20707-76909 GCA_003297005.1 Symbiodinium sp. clade A Y106 | reverse complement strand
AGCTGCTCCCCGGCCAAAGGGCCTGAAGAGTAGAAGTTTTTCCCTCCCTCCCGCCCGGGGTTCTTCGTTGGTGATCCATGAGTTCGCCATCGAATGGTGCGGGAAATCACGATTTCCCCCCCGCTCCATGGGAAATAAAACCCCTGTAAAGGAACCTTAAGACCCGTGCATTCGATTCCCACAATAATCTCTGGCTTGAGATGCATTCATCATCCGGGCAACGAGTTAAGTCGTCTGTCCGAGCCGCGGTTCTTGGCACTGGCCATGTGCCAGATCCTTGAAGCGACGGCTTGGTCGTAGGGTTGCTTGATCTCGTACCGAGAATTTTTCCGCGTTCAACTGTAGCAGGATAACATCGGTGCATTTCCACCGGTCCACACGATTCAATCGGGGCCGAGATGCAATGTGCCACGGTGCCGCTTGGGACTTCAGGTGGATTGTTGGACATTCGCGTCTACTTTTCCTCCAACATTTCACGCAGCCACTTTGTAAGACCAGGTTCGGAAACTGTTTTTTGCGCTTGTTTCTGGCTCCGAGGACGGACGGGTCTGAATTTTTTAGCTTTCGAGGGTTGCAGTCGTAGCATGTCGCTGTTGCGATCCTGCTGCCCGCAAGAGCGAAGCTCGGAAGTGGCGTTGCCACTCGCGTTACATGCTGCGCACCTTCGTGACTCCGCTGTGACGCAGATCGCCTGCATGCCTCAGTACTTTCCCATGTACGTTATCCCAGCACCTAGGGGCGTTACGCAGCATTTCTCTTGTTTTTTGTGGAGAGAGCTGGCACCATCCCATGCAACCACACAATATAAGAGATTCGTGTGCCAGGTGGAGAACGTGCTGAGCATGACGATGCTCCGGCCACACGAGGAGCTCCTGAATGCAGGTACGTTGGTACAGTACGAGGAGGGTAGTCAAGGGAGTGTCATGTTTATCTCGCACCAGTGGGCTGGCTCGGACCATCCTGATCCTTTCTTTGAGCAGTTCAAGATCTTGCAAGAGGCCTTGAGAAAGATGATGTCCAACGCCTCTGGGGTCAGTGCCAACATCTTGGTCGAGATGATGTACGCTCAAGACACCAAGGGGGTCACAGCCAAAGAGCTCACCTCCCAGCCACTTTTTCTTTGGTACGACTACTTCTCCTGCCCACAGATCGAAGCACAAATGGGCAAAACAAGACAGCAGGCCATCAGCAGCATCGCGGCTTATGTTGAGAAGTGCCAGTACTTCGTGGTCCTCTGCCCCCACGTCAGACACGCAGAGAACGAAGCGCTCACGAAGAAAAGCTGGGAAAGCCGCGGTTGGTGCAGGTTAGAGCGGGCCGCCGAGGGGCTGAGGCTCCAAGGGAAGACCGGCCTGTCCATCGAAGCTCAGTTGTTGTTGTAAAGAGCTGGGTTTAAGCTACCATAGTGTGAGTCTATAGTAAAGTAAAGTTAATATGGGAATCCAAAGTAAAAGTAAACAGTTAATATGGTTTCCTGATTAATTATGTAATTATGATTAATTATGTAACTTGAAATCAACGCCCTGACAAGAATCCAGGAAGTCCACAGCGGCTCGTACCAGGCACTCGGACCCCATTGGGACTGGCTGAGGATACCCGTGGGCGAAGGCCAGTTCAGAAAGGACGAAGACCGGTCGAAGTTGGCCGAAGTCTTGCGTGTCATGTTGGCCAACAAGCTGAACTACTTCTTGCTGCAGGAGGATCCCAAGCTTCCCAAGCTTCCCAAGCCCTGAGTTCTTGACTCGTCCCGAAGCTTTAAGGAAAGCCAAGCCCTAAACCCTAAATCCCTAAACCCATTTCGATTCTGAAGCCTCGCAGCTTCTATCCCTCAAAGCCACACCCTAAGGCCTAAACCCTACACCCTCAACCCGAAGCCTTGAGGACTTCTGCAACTACCGCATCCTGCTGAACCTGCAGAGGCTGCAGCTCCGTGGCTTGGCAGCTACGCCCAAGGAGGACCCTCTGAGGGCAAGGTTTCGGGAGGTTTCGGGGTATTCGGGGCCTGAGGGTTTCCGTCCGTAGGGTTTAGGGTTTCGGGGTTTTCGGGGGTTTTCGGGGGGTTTGAGGGTGTAAGGCTGCGCGGTTCAACGCTTCGGTGCCAGCCGCGTCAGACGAAAGCATCAGATGCAAAACCGCTAAACCGCGAGCCCCGAAGCTTGGCAAAACTCAAACCCTCAACGCTTTGTTGAGGGTTGTGGAGCTTAGTGCTTGGGTTTGCTGGTTTCGGACTTCGATTCAAGCTTCGGGTGCTGCACTCATTGCACTTTGCATCAAGACTTGACAGTGCTTGAGGTGTCTATAGGCTTAGGCCTACGGGCTTTGAGGCTGGGGTGTTCGGCTTCGAGGTGTTTCATGTGCTATCCCAAAACCCAGTCCCAAAGCGACGAAGGCAACCGATAGAAGGTAGCCCCTACAGGAGCCCTTAAAGCCTCGGGGTAGGGTTTTGGTTTAGGGTTGAAAATTCGGGGTTAGGGTATTGCCTGGTTTAGGGCTGTGTTGAAGCGACTGCTCAGCGCCAGGGTGTCGGAGTCAGGTTTCAACCATCTCAACGCTTTTGCAGGAGAACCCTAAACCCTAAACCCTTACTATGGATGCTGGGAGACCTAAACTCCTGAACCCTATAACCCTAAACCCTATAACTATAACCCTAAACTCTAAACCCCATAACCCTAAACTCTATAACCCGAAGCCCTATAACCCCATAGCCCTACATCCGAACCCCTCTGAAATCCAGTGGGTTCTCCGTGGAGGACTTTGTGCCGGGCTTCGTTTCCGACACGAAAGACCCGGCGGTGCTGACAGTGGAGCGCTTTATGCGGCTTTCCTGTCAAAATTGTTGTATAGGGTTCCAAAAAAGGGTTCCTTAAAGTGGTTTATGAGGGATCTATAGAGGATCCGTAAGGCTTATAGGGTGTAGGGGGTTTCGGATTTATAATGTTCGGCCTTCCATGTGGGTGTCTTTAGGTGCAATGAGGATGCTTCCTTCGGTGCGTATTCACAAGAGGAGGCCCAGCACACACATAATATAGTCTAGCGCGGCCCATTCCGCCCCGTCCCCGTTATTCCCCTAAAGTCCTCGAACATTTGCTATATCATAACATACTTCAAAACTCTATTCTAATTCCCTATATAGCAGAAGCCAGAAAGTTGGAACATCATTGGCCTCATGCCCTTACAGTAAAGTATAGGGAATCCCAGCATGAATCCTCCTAAAACTATGTTCCAACTTTCTGGGGTTCACTATAAGCCTTGGGGTTTCGCGCTTGGTTTCTTTTCACCTGGGCCTCGAGGAGGCTTAGATTTGGGCTGCGCCAGGGCTGCGGGAACCTAGGAACCCTCAAAGAAAGCCTTAAACCCTAAACCTTCAACCCTGAACCCTAAACCCAACCGCACCCGAAGTCCGAAGAACGCGAGGTATCAGAATGGCTTTCTTTCAATCCGGGAGCCCGATTCTGCTGGCTGGCCCCCGCTTTGCTATGCGGCCCTGGATGGCAGCCCTATGCTGTTGGCGAGCTTGTTGGAGCAACGCGCCGATGTGAACAGCAGCAGCACCAAGTATGACAAGCTCTTCAACTTCCCCTCCAGGATCAGAAATGGGGTCCTTGTCTTGTCCGATTTTTTTGGGGAACCCTAAGCCCAAACCCTACACCTTCAATTTCCTGGCCGTTTACCGGAAGGATGAGCGCCCTGTCGATCTGCGTGGCGCTGATGAACAACGACGCCTGCCGCGTGCTGATCGAAGCCAAGGCCGATCTTCATGCGGAGGACGGGTTCGTAGGGGTTCCGAAAAGGGTTCCTTAACGGGGCTTCTAAGGGATCTATGCGGGATCTATAAGGCTTATAGGGTTTAGGGAACAAGCGGATTTATTTGGGCTATTCGGGATGCAAGTTCAGGGGTTTAGGGTTTGGGGCTCAGGGCAGACAAAGGCTTCACGGCGGTGAGCTCGATGACACCAGACCTTGGACCCAACACGTCCCACCCTCCATCCCCAAAGAAAGAGGTTTGTGGCTTTCGGATAGCCCTAAACCCTGAACCCAGAGACTCCAATATCCCTGAATTAAGGAATATACCTTAAATTATAAAGGAATGCCTACAATGATTTAAGGAATATTCCTTTTTAAGGGATATTGGAGTCTCTGGGAACCCTGCACCCTCAACCCGAAACCCCACATCTGAAACATACAGCAGGATGACTTGAAGCACAACGCTACGCACTGGGCTGCGCTGGCGGGGAATGCCGAAGGGCTCCAGCGGCCCATCCTTGACTCGGGTGGCTTAAACTTTAGGGTTTAGGGCGTGGGGCTTTGGATTTAGGGTTTAGGGTTTCGGGCTTGAGGCTTAGGGTGTGTAGCGTAGGGTTTGGGGTGTGGGGGTTTAGGGGCATCTTCCCTAAACCCTAAACCCCTAAACCCCTAAACCCCTAAACCCCTAAACCCCTAAACCCCTAAACCCCTAAACCCTCAACCCTAAACCCTAAACCCTAAACCATAAACCCTCAACCCTAAACCCTAAACCCTAAACCATAAACCCTCAACCCTAAACCCTAAACCCTAACCTTTCCTTTGACAGATACCCATAGCGGCCTTGTGAGGTCCAGGAAGCTTGTGACAAAGCTGTTGGGTTGTATGGTAGTTCTCTAAATTAGGGTCAATATAGTATGGCACCCTTATAACAAGAACCATAAAAGGGACCCTAATTTAGAGAACTACCCAAATTGTCATAATGACGCATATGAGGGAGTGTTGAGGGGGCTGTGATATGGACCCGAAATGTAGGTTTTGCATGGCCGCGACCCCAGAGTACAAAACCGCACCAAACTGGCAGAAGCCCCAAAGAAGAGCACTGATTGGAGTGCAGAATCCACATCTCAGGAGTCGATTTCCGAGGTTAAGGGTTCCTAAGAGTTCCTTTGAGGATTCCTTTTCAAGATTTCGGGTCTGCAGGGTTTGCCAGTTTCTCGTGGACTGTCGATCGATACGAAATGAGGTGGTCTGGCAAGCACGGCACGGCTTGAGATTCACAGCCTTCAGCCCTCAAGTCGTAAACCCAAAAGACCCCCAGCCCCAAACCCTCAAAGCCTGAAATCCAAAGCCCTAAGCCCCAACCCCTTAAAGCTTAAAAGCCTAATCTCATCAACTTTGATTTTCCAATCAAGAGCAGCCCTTTGAAGCACCCGAGGCTCCTTTGCGAGCATACCCCGCAGACAGCACTCACTCCGAACATGCTGGGCCACTGGGGTCTTTACCAGGGTTGTACAAGGGTCACGGTGGTTTAAAACCGTTCTTTTTGAGGGCTTCACGAGGGTTGTTGGAGACTTTAAACGGCTCTACGGAGGTTTTCTTGCGGCTGTGACAGCGGCTATGATCTACTTCAAGTTCTTCGAAGGTTTTGTTGTGCAAGGTAGGGGGATTAAAAGATGCTTGGGTTCGGCCTTCAGAGGTTTCTTGGGGTCTATCGGGTTTCGGCTTCGGTTTAAGGCCCGGAGCGCAGGAGCAAGGGTTTTGGGTTTGTCCGTTCTTGTTTTCAGAAGTAGATGTAGTGAATGGTACTAAGCAGGGAGTATTTTCAGACAAATCCTGGAAAGCAGCATCGCTAGTAGCAAGCATCCTAGTCATGCTGGTCCTTGAAGAATAGCAGAACCAAGATCTGACGCAGCATTTACTTTGGTGGCAATGCTGGGAAGTGTGTCGAACAGGGCAGAGTGAGAGGGGCAGCAGCCCTAAACCTTAAACCCGGAATAGACAGTAGAAGCAAAACAACGGCAACCCCGCATGCCTAAGCGCGTAGTCCCAAATCAACCGTGATGGAGGATCATTGCAGATTTTTCAAGGAATAGCTGCCTAGACCCTTAAACTCCATAGACCTCCCAGACTCGGGAATCCTAGACCTAAGCCCTAAACCCTGGACCCTAAATAGCCCCAAACCCTAAACCCTAAACCCTCAAACCCTAAACCCTCAAACCCTAAACCCTAAACCCTCGCTACCGCCTCCGAGGGTTCTTGGCCTTCGGCAGCGCCTGCATGGCGGGTTCGGTGGAGGAGGGCTCGCTTTCGGGTAGGTTTTGGGTCGAGGGTTCAAGGGGGGTCTAGATTTGGGGGCTTTTTGGTTCAGGGGTCTGGGGCTGTCTGTCCCTAAACCCTAAACCTTGAACCCTAAACCCTAAACCCTAAGTGGGTTTCGCCGACCTTAACGGCTAGGCGGAAAAAGGTGCTCAAAAAAAACCCCTCAACCCTAAACCCTAAAGGCCCTGAGCCCAAGAGGGTCTAGAGCAGGCTTCCGGTCTTTGCACGCGCAGGCTGTGCTTAGGGAGAGCATTCGAATTTCGAGCCGCGGAGTCCGGAATAATCCGCGCCCCGGGGGCCCAATTCGCTCCCCAACGCTTTGCATCGAAAAGAGTTGGAACCCGGGTTGTGGGTTCAAGGACTTCGGGGGGCTTCAAATGCTCATTCCTTGAAGCTTCTTACATCCCAAACCCCCAAAACCTTGGGACCCTACCTCCAGGTTTCTGAACTCCAGATCCTGAAGCAGAAGCCCAAGGCCCTCCACAAAAACGCACAAACACGAAAACATGTCACCCTAAACCCTATAACCCCAAAGCCTCAGCCCCAAACTCCCCATTTCCCAGGCCACCAGCTTCCTGCGGGCCTACACCCCCCAAGCGGAGATCGCTGGTAGTCTCCATGTGACCATCCTCTGCGGCAGGGGATCGGAAGAGGCCACCGGTGCACTGGGGCGTCAGGGCTGTACACCCTAAACCGAGGGGTCCCGAACCTGACAGCTTAAACCCTAAACCTGAGAGCTTAAACCCTGAGCCCTATTCAGAGTCTGAGTCCCTTCTTTGATGCCGTAAACCGTATGCATATCTTGAAATGACATGTCAGAGGCCAGAGGCAGGAATCGTTGCTAGCAGTTTGGTATCCCTGGAGCTCGAGACAGCCTCCAGGGCAGACGCGCGTGAAGCTATACGAAGGGACAGGCATGACCAAAGCCCTGGAAATCCTTCCCGAAAGCTCCCTTTGTGTGCAGGTGGTGGCGCAGCTCATTGAAGCCAAAGCAGACATGAATTTTCGACTTCAGACTCCTCTCCTGAGCCCTTTGGGCTTACTTTTCGCCTGCATGGGACTGCGACATCGCTGGAGGGCGAGCACTCTGAGCCTGGGTTCCTTTAAAGGGTTCTTATAAAGGGGCTATAAGGATTACTATATGTATAAGGGCGACTATAAGGGTTGAGGGTTTAGGGGCCTAAATAATTACCTATACTATTTTAGGGGTTCCTGCTTATAACTATAGTATAATGGGCCCCAAAACCCTATTCTAATTATTAAGGGCCCTATACTACCCACAATAAGGGTCTATAGCAACTCTTTATGGTTCCCACTAGTTCCCACTCTATAGTAAATAACCCGGCTTCCTTATGATGGTAACTATATAATCAACAAATGTGCTTTCCTGGTAACTATATAATCAACAAATGTGGTTTCCTTATGATGGTAACCCGCAACTAAGATTATGGCTTCCTCATTATGGCCACTTAAAAGCTACGTCTAGTGGAACCCAGGAGCACCTATGCTTACCACCACGAGAACGCCACGCCTCTGATGTGCAGCGCCTGGGTCGCAGGTTCTTCGGACGGCTCAGGGTGTTCAGGGTTTATGGATAGGGTTTAGGGTTTAGGGTTCAGGGTTTATGGATAGGGTTTAGGATTTAGGGTTCAGGGTTTATGGATAGGGTTTAGGGTTTAGGGTTCACGGTTTATGGATAGGGTTTAGGGTTCAGGGTTCAGGGTTTATGTATAGGGTTTATGGTTTAGGGTTTACACCGCGTAGGATTTTCTTCGCACCATGGCCGCAGAGCGCTACTTCCGCAAGTAGCAGGCCCTGGAGTGCGGTTCATGACCGTGGGAACTAAAAGGCGTCAGAGTCGAAACAACCGAAGAACCAAGAGACTTCTGCGGTAGTTCTAGCACCAGTAGAGTATATACAAGGTAAATTATAAGTGGTAGCAGCACTCAATACTGATGATGATGGTGGATGAAAAGATGATGGCCATGACATTTATGGAGGACTCTTCGCAGCATTGGTAGTAGTTCGGGATAGTTTGGTGTTTGTTTCAGCAAGAGCAGCGTTACTTCTAAAATCACGGTAAATAGTAGTTCGCAGCAACAGACGGAACACAGTCAACCACAAGCAGCAATACACGCAGGTATCATCACGAGTTCGTTCGAGACTGCGGCTGCGCTCGTAGCGGCAGGCACTTCAAAAGCGAGCATACTGATCTTCAGAGCAAGGTTGGGATACTCAGCTCTCTTGAGTTTCAGATGCCGCAGATGGGGTGTCAGCATCAGCGATGCACCGTGAAGTCATCTGATGGGAAGGTTCTCGGAACGAGGTGTAGCAGTGCAGGCTCTACGGTGTAGGAGATCGCCGAAACCTGGAAGTAGATGAAACAGACATCAGTTTTCGCATAAGAAGAGTAAAAAGAGAGAGCAGGAAACTTTCCAGCTGTTCCTGCAGTGCTATTCTATTGCCACTTGAGGCGTGGGAATTCGCTGGCTTTGAGTGGCTCAGCACCAATCTAACCCCAACAAAGCACGAGAACTCAAGTCTTAAACCCCCAACCGTTCGAACAATCCGAAACCCTGAAGCAAAAGAGCGCTGAGCTCGCCAACTGCCACACTCGACACGCCTCTGTAGCTTCAACTTTTTGTAACCCAAGACTCCTACGCCCGAATTTCTGGAATTCTTAACGCAGCCTTATCATCCCAAGCCCTGAACTTGAAAACTGGGGGCCAATGCCGCCGACGCCTAAACTAATCCCCGAACCCCGGAACGTCCGTTTCCAACCCTAAGGCGTCAAGGAAATCTGAAGCTGCGCATGGAATCCTAGCCAGAAACCCCTTAGCCCTTCCAAAGGCCCGAACCCAAACCCCCAAACCCTGAGCCCTAAAACTCCGAAGCAACCACAAAGATAGAACCCATATAGAATCCTTCTCGCACCCATATGGGAGTTTCCGAAAATAGGGGTACCTTATTTTGGGGTTCCCTACTATTTCGGGTACTATATTAGGGTCCCCTATTTTCGGAAACTCCCATATCGAGCCCTCACAGGAACCCTTCCGAAAGAAACCCCACAGAAGTTTATGGAGCCCTATGCCCTCCGCACCCTGCAAGCCCAGGGACTCCAATATCCCATAATGAAGGAATATACCTTAAATTATAGTAGGATCCTTAATATGATTTAAGGAGTATTCCTTAATTAGGGGATATTGGAGTCTCTGTGATTCCTAAACCCCCAGCCCCAGACCTCGACCCCTAAACCAAAAATTCCCCAAATCTAGACCCCCCCCCCTTAACCCTCAACCAAAAACCGAAGCCTCTTCACCCTGCGAGGGGCGCGCACGGACCTTCGAAACTCCCGTGGCTGCTCTGCGGCCGACTTGGCATTGGAGATGGGAGCGCCGGACTTCGTCAGGGAGGCTCTTTAAGGGCTTGGGGTTCAGGGTTCCTTTAGGGGATTAGGGTTCCTTTAAGGGTTTAGGCTTTAGGGTTCCTTGAAGGGTTTAGGATTCCTTTAAGGGTTTTTAGGGTTCTTTAAGGCTTCCTTTAAGGAGGGGGTGCGAGGGAAGGTGGGGTGAAGTTATACGGTTCCTCATCAGGTTCGTGTAGGGGGTGTTAGCAGGATTCCTCTATACGTTTTCATAGGGCTTGGGGCTTGCAGTGCGGGTTTTAGTGCTTAAGGTTTAGGGTTTTCCTTCAGGGTTCAGGGTTTCGGGCTTGGAGATTTGCGGTGAAGGAGGTTTTGGGATTTGGGGATGTGATCTCTTGAGGTTTTCGGTGCATCGAGGGCTTGCTGGTTGATGGGGTGGGTAGAGTTGAGGCTTTCGCGGTTTGGGATTTAGGGCGGTACAGGGATCTTAAGTGTTCGGGGGGGGCTTCGGGGATTAGGGTTTGTTTGCGAGCTTGGGGAAGGCTTCTGCCATTTCTTCTCAGCAACCCTTTCGGTTTTTTGCCCACAGAGGCCCAGTGCCAAGTCCTGGCGCAGCCCTAAACCCTAAACCCTAAACCCGGGAGGGTTACGTTAAGGGTTTAGGGCCTCAGGGTTAAGGGATCCTACGGTCCTCGATGCCTAGGGTTTAGGGTTTAGGGTTACCCCAAGCCATGGGCGAAAGCATCGATACAGCTTCGAGTTTTGAGAGTGTTTATGTTTTAACGGTTTTGTAGGGTCTGACTTGATTAATGTGGGTCTTTGGAAAGGCTTGCGCATTCTTTTGCTTCAACCTCTAAACCCACAACCCGAAACCCTATACCATACTATAGTATACCATACTATAGTATACCATACTATAGTATACCATACTATACCATACTACACCAAAAACTGTGCTTACTATACCATACTGTACTAATATGCTTAATGTACTGTACTATACTTTACTATACGTAGCTATACTTTATTATACTTTGCCATACCCTGCTATACTTTACTATACTTTACTATAATTTACTACACTATTGTAATTTTCTATACTTTACCATACTATACACACCCCGAGCACTAAAACCCTGTCCTCTGCTTTAGAGGCGCTTCTTGGCCCCGGTGCTGCACGTGAGAAGCTGGTGGAGACCTATGTGTTTCACGGGCTGAGGCGAGTCCCCATGTAGTAGTTTCCGAAAATTAGGGGGTACCTTTAAAGGGATCCTTTAAGGGTTCCTTAAAGGGATCTATAAGAGTTCTATGAAGGGTTTAGGGTTTAGAGTTTCCGAAAATTACAGGGTACCTTATTTTGGGGTCCGTATAATAAGGATCCTCCTGTTTAGGGTACCATTTTAGGGTCCCCTATTCTCGGAAACTCCCATGTGATGTAGACACAAGGGGCTCACGTAGGCTAAGTTCTGACCCGAGTATTTCGGTCTTCGGTATTATTGAACTGTCACCTTAGGGGGTGCCGGGCGTGGGTCACAAGAACCATCTTCCCGACTGAGGGAACAGGGCACAGTCAGGGCACAAGCAAGTTTGCTGTGCGAGAGGGGCGTCTGTAAAGCTTCCAGATGGGAAGGTCGCGGTCGTTTCCGAAAGGCGACGAATGACCAAAGAGACGGAGAATCCAATGTCAGTATCGCGCAAATTTGTACCGCTAGTTGTAACAGTTGTCAGAACGCCACTGACAATGTCGTAGCAAGAATAATCGCGATGGTGCCAGCAGCTAGCAACCGGAACAAGAAGACGATTGATAGTAAGCGTGCCATCAGAGGGAAAGATATTATTGTTAAGCCACAGCAGAGAAAGCCTTATGTTTACCAGGGGCATGGTCAGTGTTGCTGCTTGTGAGAACTGACAACAAGTTAGCAGTCGTGCAAACTACAGCCTCTTTAGCTGTAGCATCACCGCCAGCACGACTAACAGCCACAAGAGGAGCAGGAGGATTGCTCGTAGTAGCAATGTTGATGAGACGGTAGCAGCTAGTGGCGTTCGCAGTAGCAGTTACAGCAGAAGTAGCAGTACTGACGGAAATAGCACAGTTCGTTGGTAAGGAGGGAAGACAGAGGGCACTCATCCTATCACCACTGCGGCGGCTACCAGTACGATAGTCAATGCTATGCTGCTATGCTATTCTGTCACGACGGTGGAGACAACAGCCAGGAAGACGAAGACTACAACGACGACGGCGACTACTCAGTGATGACGGCGACGACTGCTCCTACTCCTACTGCTTTTGCTAGTGAGCTACTGCCGTCGCTACTGCCACAGTGGCAATAGAGGCAACATTCAGCATCACACTAGCAATACCAGTAGCAATGGTAGTGCTTGGGATAGCTCGGCTGGAGTCATAGCAACAAGAAGCAAAATAGCAATGAAACTATGGCTGCTACTCCTATCGTGAACCATCCTAAACATGTCAAGCCATGTGATCGTAGTATTTAGGGTTTAGGTTTTAATGTGCGCTTGTCGGAAACGTATGCCTTTTTGCGTTCATTTCAATTTCCCGGTAAATGCGGATGGCATGTCGAGCGGCCCGATATGTGATCGTTTCGTAGAAATGTAGGTGTTTGAATAGTTACCGGTTCGATTCCTCATTGTAGTCACAATATTTTGGACCCCAAAACCTATAAAACTCTTGAGGCCTCTACATTAGCACGTATGTGTAGTATCCGGAATTCGCTTACAAATTTTCGGCTCTTCCTCCCAGATTCCATCTCACGGCCTACATTGATAGACACGTGTGGGGTTTTACGTGCTTTAAGTTCAGGCAAGTTTCCCACAGTCAACCAGATCCCAAATTTCTGGATCGGATGTGAGGTGCAGGCGTTTCGTGGTTCACCTATCTCATATGCCTTGAGGTTACTTTGAATGTTATATACGACCAGTTCGTGCTCTGCCTCTGGGACCTCGTCCCGGAACAGGAGTGGGCATTACCGACATGGTGAACTGCTTGCATTGCGAGTTTCCAGCCCGAGCATGTTTTAGAAATAGTTTCACTCCTTGGACTGCTGCAACGGAGCAGCAGACGTGTGTCAACTGCGAAGACAGGCACATAAAGATGGGAGGTGTGGTCTCACATATGCAATCCGATTGGGCGTATAGAATGTCTTGGACTGTCGTCAGCACTGAGTGGCATTACGAATTGCTCTGAATGCGCTTACTATCAAACGGTGTGTTCTGCGTGTCAACAGTGTGCTCATCATGTATATGATTGCGGTTTTGTGGCTCTATTTCTGTAGAGGTCTGGCCAATGTGGTTATCATTGCTCATTAGTGCCGTTGTTGTAACCCATGTCAGTACTATCTTTGTGTTTTTCTACCGTTGGTGGCGGTGATGACGGGTGTGGCTACCAATGTGATCCTTTTCATTATCCCCCTCCTGCTTGCTTTTGCCACTCGTTCACCTGGTAATTGGTAAGATTGCTTCCATGGCGCATGTTTCAAATGTCAATGCTTTACATGCTGTGCTGTTTGTCCCCAGTGTCAGAATGAGAACTGTATCGTATCATCCGTGTCAGTACCGCTTGTAGTGGCATGACGTCTAGTCTTTTGCTATCCTCGTTGCATTTTTTGTAGTCTTCTTGCAATAGTATTGTTGGTACCACAGATCCAAACAGTACAGGCTGCATCAGATGTACTGTCAATACTCCGATGGCGAATAGTGCAGCTGCTGCCGCTGCTGGAGTGTTTGTTCTCAGTCGTAAGCTTTTTGTTTATCTTCGTAGCAGGTCCATCACTAATATATGCAGAATTTTTTTCAGTACTACAGCTGTTGTGATTCATGATTTGAGTCTTGTTCATGTCAGACAGAACTTTTTGCCTTCTTTTCCTGATTGCAAGGCCGTCTTCATTAATTTGATGTCCCCTGCACTTGTCATTGTCATTATGACGATTGTCGTCAGTGTTGCTCTAACTGAGACCTCGGCTCCCTGGCTTTGTACCTAAACCCCAAATCCCGAACCCTTATCTGGGTTCTTGTTCAGGGGTTTAAATTAAAGTCGCAATGCCATAATACAGAAACCATATCAATCTGGGTTCTTGTTAAGGGGTTTAATTTAAGTCGCCATAATAAAGAAAGCATATTCATTACTCTAGGCCCCTATTATGGTAACTTGTATTAGATTCCTTAACAAACCCAGTAATTTGTGTGTCATTCTCAGCTCCCTCCTCAAGTTCGACACAGAGGGACCCCGATTTGAGGGAAAGGGACCCAGTCTCAAGCCTCGAGTTCTGAATCCTCAATCTAACACGGGTTACTGTGGGTTCATGTCAAGATGGAAAGAACTGCTATCTATCATGTTCGCAAAGCACAAAGCCGCAGCCTAAACCCTAAGCTCTAAACTGCAAACCGGGATGGATGGCGAAGCGACGCCCAGTGATCACAGCCCCCGTGATGCCGAGAGCAATCTCGCCCGGAGGCCCAGTGATGTCTTGTCACAAATGTATTCTGCAAGAGTTGCGAGCTGGCTTTGCCACCCTGCCAAAGTGGCCAGCGGTGAAGTTGCTTACCGGCCTATTTTCTAATGTGGCAGTACTGGGCAGTTTTGAAATTCTTTTGACTTAATGGTACAGAGGTACCTCTCACAAATACTATTGCGGGCGATTAACATACTGCCCAAAAGGATAGGGAAAAGGCCAGCAACTCCTTTGAGGGTTTAGTAATGAGGGTTTAGGGTTCATACAAGGCTATAAACTGATTGTGCCGTCTTCCAAACGAAGACCTGGAGAAGTGTCATGGCAAGACAGCGCACGACGCCGAAGAATGACAAGACTAGCAGCACTATCCATTTGGGCAACTACGTTACGCAGGCAAGATAGGGAAATCGGCAATGTGTGGGGAGGGTCCAGCGCATCGCAATGTGCTGAGGATGAAGATGACGGCACGCCGAAGAAGGTGCCTTGCGAGTCTATCCGCATCACATACGAGGACTGTCTCGCTTCGTTTGCGCTGGTACTGTCTTGTTTTTTTGGAGTCGGTGAAGGATCTATTGTTGCATCTGTTTCAGGATGCTTTTTGCCTGCTTTGAATCCGTGTCTGCAAAAGAGTACAGTTTTGAGTCTGCTTTGTTGGCTGTCGTCTAAACAGGCAGGTCAGGAGGCAGGTCAGGCACAAGTCTTACACCCTGCACCCGATGCTGACATCTTGTACCAGCTGCCAGCCAACAGTAGTATGTAAGCATCAGCAGTCGTCTTGTCGTTAGTGTCATCGATTTAGCCGATACTTGTGCCAATGCGCTGGTGATCGTCGTAGCCCTCGTCGCAGTCGTAGGAGGAGGTTGGGAGGAGGACGCAATGCTTTTGGTGTTTGGTCTGGGTTGCGGGATTAGGAGACAGCAACAGCTATTCCGTGTGAATACCTTGCAGCTTCGCTGCCGTGGGCCGTTCTGCTGCTGTTGCGACTCTCCGGAGCTCGAGTTCCGCCACTCTGGGGGACATTTTGGGGTTCCTTCAAAGGGTTCCTTAAAGGGGTCTTTAAGGGATCTATAGCAGGGTTCTATGTTAGGGGCAAAAACACAGTTACCAATACTATGCTTAGGAACTCGCGGCTCCAAAACCTAGACATGCCTCAGCCCGACAACACGTCCTTCCAAGCCGCAACAACCTGCAGGATCCTCGGTGAAGCCCCAGACCCTAAACCCTAAACCCCCAAACCCTGAACCCTAAACCCCCAAACCCTAAACCCTAAACCCTAAACCTCCAAACCAGCCCCAAGCCCCAAGCCCTAAGCTCTGGACCCTAAACTATGAACTCGAAACTCTAAACCCCAACTAATATCGGGGCCTCAATAATTACCTATACTATTTGGGGTTCCCTTCTTATAATTATAGTATACTGGGCCCCAAAACCCTATTCTAATGATTAAGGCCTCCATAGTAAACCGCAAGCCCTAAGCGAGAGGGGCCCGAGAAGCCGTGCAATGCCACGTTTTAGCATCCCATAGTTTGGGCTGTAGAACTGATATAGGGGCCTTAATAATTAGAATAGGGTTTTTGGGTATATGATACTATAATAATAATCAGGAACCCAAAATAGTATAGGTAAATATTGAGGCTTCTGGTGTAATGAATATTCGAATACTGCTAACGGTCGCATTTTGAATAGTAGTGCTAAAGGCGTTCTGAAGTCACTTTAACCTCAAAGCCCGACTTGTGTTCAATGCCGGCCGCTGTTGCAACCAAAAGTAAGTTCCTGAACCCCTAAACCTTTTAAACCCTGTAAACCCTTTAAACCCTCAACCCCAAAGCCCCCAAACCCAAGAACCTTAAACCCTCAACCCTAAACCCTAAACTCAGAGTCCCAAGCCTCAAATCCTGAACCGTGCCAGGACCCTCTGACGCAAGCACACCGTGCGGAGGAGCCCTTGGTTTCAAAGTCTTCTTGTTATTGCCATGGTAGGAGATGTTAAGGTATTACTGCCACGACGACGGCTACTCCTGTCATTCCTTCCTACTACTACTACTACTCCTACTCCTACTCCTACTCCTACTCCTACTCCCACTCCCACTCCTACTCCTACTCCTACTCCTACTCCTCCTCCTGCTCCTCCTGCTGCTGCTACCACTGCTACTACTTCTACTACTGCTACCACTGCTGCCACTGCTACCACTGCTACCACGGCTGCCACTACTGCTACTACTATTGCTAATGCTGCTGCTGCTGCTGCTGCTACCACTACTACTGCTACTGCTGCTACTCGTACTACTGCCACTGCTGCTACTTCCACCACTACGACGATGACTACTGCTGCTGCTGCTGCTGCTACTACTACTACTACAACTACTGCTGCTACTGGAAATGCTACTGCTAATGCTAATGCTTCTGCGAATGCGAATGCTCATGCTAATGTTACGACTACTACTATTGCTTATGGCCTCTGTTCCTGCTACTACTGTTGTACACGTTCATTTTTCTCAAGTTCTTGTCTGCACTAAGCCGCCTACTTGCAGGGGACCTCGCACGTGAATCCAACTTACGCAGGGTCTTAAAACAAACCTTAGATCCTGAATCTCAAATCCTCGCCTGTAAATCCTGAATCCTAAACCCTTCCCCGGGAATGGTTCAGAGTGAAAGCAAGGTTGTTCTTGGGGCTCTGAATAAGCAATGAGGGTTTTGCAAAGAGTGTTTTTCGGTTTCTCTACGGTTTCGGGGTGGATTTATAGGGGTTTACAGGATATTGAGGCAACTTTCCTTATAGTAGCTCCAGGCACAGCCGTTGCTGTTACCACGGCCATTGATGGTTTAAGAATAGCTGTGGTGCTTTTGGTTCGGTGCCTTTCACTTGAACCCAAATCCTCTGTCTTCCTGTTCCAAAAGCCCCTTAACAATACACCCTAAAGTCTCCGCCCTAAACCCTCCACACCCTAAAGCCTAGGCCCTAAACCCAGACCGAAAAGGCCCAGGACCCAAGACCCCAAAGCCGTAAAACCCTGAACCCCAAGCGATCAACGACTACGGCAACGCCCAAAAATCCCAGACCCCTTAAATCCTGAACCCCATGAAGCTTCAAACCCGAAACCGAAACCCTGAGCCCTCGAACCCTAAACCCTAAACCCTAAACCCTAAACCGAAACCGAAACCCTGAGCCCTCGAACCGTAGACCCTTAAACCCCCCAAACCCCAAGCCCTAAAGACCCTCTAGTACACCCCCTTATAGTACCCTTTAAAGGGACCATAACCCCTAAACCCCCTAAGCCCTACTTGGAGGTTCATTATAAGAGGCCTAACCCAACTGCGAGGATGTATTTTTGGACCCGCGAGACGTGTGGTCCCGCGGTCAGAGCTTGCTCTTGGTGAGCCGGGCCCTTGCGGGGTTTGAAGATGTCTCGCACCTAACAAAGTTGCCCTGAATATGTGAGTCTGGAGTGTTGGGATACACAAAAGTACCCAAAGTAATACTATCTGTAATTATTCAGGGTTCTACATCCTTGTTCTCAGGGATCTTACAGAGTCTTTAGTTTTTAAACCCGCAAGAGAAAGGATCGTCAAGATGCGGGGTCCCATTCATTGCAGATGCTCCTGCCTCCTGGATGCCTGCACCCAACTCCCCGCATCTAGCACGAACGGTTTAGGGTTTAGGGTTTAGGGTTTTTTAGAGCGTGGATCCTCGAATTCGGGCTGGTTTAAAGTTGTAGCGTTAATTCAGACGGTTTTTGACTTTCGGGTTGAGTGTACGGGTTTTAGGGAGCACAGCACGTGAGATCTCCTTACATTCCTTCTAGAATGCCCCCGTAAGATTCGAGAGTTCGGTTCCTTCTTGTAATTATCACTACAGTATGCCCGACAACCCTGCTGTTCTCATGCTTGAGGCTTCTAGATCAGTAGTGCAAAGCCAGCCATCCTAAACCCTCCACCTTGACGCCTAAACACTGAACCCTGCACCACCCTGAAGCCTGGATCCTAAACCCTTTAGGGTTTAGGGTTTTGGGTTTAGGGTTTAGGGTTTAGGGTTTAGGGTTCTCTACCCTCAACCGTGGCCCAGATGCTGCGGCCATCACTGCACTGCAAGAGCGCTCAGACAAGGCTGCTCTGAGCTTTCCTGCTCTAAGTATCTTTTTACGGCTTTGACTGTTGTTCTACAAGGGTTTCCTAAGGGTTCTATACAGGTTTAAAGGGTGATTTTACGTTCCTTTTGCAGGGGTCTGGGGTCGTTCAGGGCCCGAAGGTGTAGGGTTAGGGCATCGTTTCCGTACCTCGGAAGGCCAATCTTCTGGAGAGGGGAATCCTTGCCCTAAACCCTAAACCCTAAGCCCTAAGCCCTAAAGCCCGAAACCCTAAACTTTGAGCCCGAGACCCCAAAAGTTCTCAGCCCCTAGCCTTCCGCCCTCAATTCGGAGCCTTGAGCCCAAGAGCGCCAAGATCTGAAACTTCAATCTGGCATTAGGGGTGCCTTTAAAGGGCCCCTTTGAGGGTTCCTTAAAGGGGTCTATAAGGGTTACATAAAGAGTTTAGGGTTTATAGGGTTTAGAGTTTCCGAAAATTCGGGGTACCTTATTTTGTGGTCCTCGAAAAAAGGATCCTATATACTATTTAGGGTACTATATTCGGGTCCCCTATTTGCGGAAACTCCCATACATAATGCATCACGCAGACTTCGTTGCCTTGAGGATAGCAGCTTTTTGATAGGGAGGGCCATGGGAAATTGCATGGGTAATTTGGCAGTGCCCTAAATCCAAACTTTTCATATGGGCTTGTAGAGTCCTTGTTGGCGGTCTCCCAAGCATGCCATCCTGCCCCGTCGCATCACAACCAGAAGTGCTGCTGAGATTATCCGTCCATCGATTAGGAAGTAGCGGCGGCTGTCGCCATGTCCTTGTGCTGCCACACAGGAAAACTATGCACAACAACAAAGTTGCATCTTTGAAGTAGGCTCTTCCTGGTAAGGGTTGCAGCTGCACGGATGCACACCGCCGCATTTTCAGCTCGACAGAAGCCTCATCCATGTGAAAGTGTTCTGCATGATCGGTCAAGCCAAAACCAAGAGTTACGCTAAAGTTCAGCCACAGCTACGAAAGTACCCGCATCCAGGTGCCTGGTGCGAACTGTCTATGATGGAGCCAGCAACAGCTTAATCAACAACTTAGCCCAAAGCCTATAGCCCCCTTAAACCCTAAACCCTGGGCCCCTACATCCACAAACCCTAAACCTCTAAACCCAAAACCTAAAGCCCTGGACCCAAAGCCCAAAACCCCGTCGGTCCAGAGACCTGAACTTTCATGTCCGGGGCGGTCAACAAAGTCTCGCTGAACAAAGCTTCTGGCAGACCCAACCCCTTAACTGAGTGCTAGACTTCACACTCTTGAACGGTGTGGGGTTTAGGGTTTGGAGTTTGGGGTTTAGAGTCTCGAGTTTAGGGTTTAGGGTTTGCAGAAGCATTGTTAGTAGCAGCCCCGGACGCAGAGACTCCAATATCCCTTACTTAAAGAATATTCTTAAATCATATTAGGGATCCTGCTATAATTTAAAGTATATGTCTCCTAACCCCTATAAGCCCTCTAGATCCCTTATAGATCCCTTAAAGGAACCCTCGGTCTAGGTATTCCTTAATGAAGGGATCTTGGAGTCTCTGGGGAATTCTCTGTGCAGGAGCAGCATCTGGCGCTCAGCAGCCAGAGCGCGACCGAGCGTTGCAGAAGGCAGCACATGGGGGTCTTGCATGGCACTCACTAGTAGTGTAGTGTTAGGATTTAGGGTTCCTTTAGAGGGTTCTTATAAAAGGGTCTATAAGGGTTACTCTAATAAGGGCTACTATAAGGGTTTAGTATAGGGGCCTCAATAATTGGCAATACTATTTTTGGGGGTTCCTTGTTATAACTATAGTACAATGGCCCCCAAAACCGTATTCTAATTATTAAAGCCCCTATATTGTTCTTGTTGGGAGGTCGTTGTATCAAGGGTCCTGCTAAAGTCTCAGGGTCCGGTATAGGATTTCCGCTCGCAGCAACTTTACAGAATCTCACAGAAGCCGTCGTAAGGCCCAGCAAGGCCCTGGTCCTGAGACAAAAACGGTTTAGGGTTGAGGGTATAGGGTTTAGGGGGAGTGTGACCGTAACTGTGACCCTACACTAAAACCACAACTAACGGAAAGGATAACCTTGTAAGGACCCAGTAAGACTTCGTAGAATCCAAGAAGCCTTATAAATCGAAAACAGACCGTCGGATAAGCACTACAAAAGCCAACAGGAGTTGTAACGTACTTGCGAAACCCGAACAATCACATCACCAAAGCCCCTGCAAAAAGGCACCGGGAGGGGGAGGGACCACCCCAAATGGACCCAGAATGCATCCCCCTTACTAAAAGGGGTTGTGATAGGGAGCCTTATGTTAGGGGGTTTAGTTTTCAGGGGTTTCCTTTCACATCCTTATGGAAATCCTATATGCTACAGATCCCGTATAGAACAACCCTTACTTCCCCTCAGTGAAGGAACCCGACAGGGATGCCCTTATATACAGCAACCCAGCCCGCCAAGGGTACTATACCTTCATCTACTTTTTTGGATCCTTCCGGCGGTCTGGGAATATCAAGGCCTGAACCCTAAACCATATACCCTATACCCTAAACCCGAAGCAAGCACGCGGGAGGGACTACCTGCGCGAGCAGCGGGTTCTGGTTGACGAGCTCCAGCACCTCCTCGAGCCCCTCTTCTCTTCCCAGCTGCTGTTGTTTATGACTGTTATAGGGTGTTGAGGAATTTACCTTAAGTTATCCTTTAGTGGTTCAGGCTCTGGCTGTTCAGGATTCGCTGGTTTAGGATTTCTGGGGTAGCCCCATCACCCGGGTCCCCCTTTCCAGCCCTCAGTCCCCCCCGTTGCTTCGTCGTCTACGGCAAGAGATGCAGTGGTGGTTCGTAGAGGTGGTGGTGGTTGCAGCAGTAGAAGAAGCAGAAGCAGAAGCAGAAGCAGACGCAGAAGCAGAAGTGAAAGTAGAAGTAATACTCTGGGAGTATTAGAAGAAGTAGAAGTAATATTTTACGAGTCCTGGGAGCATTGAGGCTTTTCGTTGCGTTCAGCGTGTCGTCGGGGTCCGTTGAGGGGAGCCTTCGGATTCAGGGCAGCTTTGAAAGGATCGGAGTTTAGAGTCTACCAGGAACCGAGGTCAGCAGTTCGATAGTGTATCATAGTATACTATAGTACCTGATAGATATATCCTGGTATATTATGGTATATTGTAGCTTTTTTAGTTTGTTATAGAACATTGTAGTACATTATAGTATATGATGAAGTCAAATAAAAACATAGGACACCGGGTTGCGTTCGGGGGCAGTGTTGGATTCAGAGCGATGCTGGTGAAAGTGGTGACATAATGATGACGATGGAAGCCAGTAGCAGCAGTGTTCTACCGCCAATACTAGCGAATCCTATACCCGAACCCTAACTCCACGCCCTAATGTAGGAACTTGATTAAGAAACCCTGGGCCTATAATCCCCCAATATAGTAGGATTCATATCAGGAACCCTCATAGAGGCCCAAGGTTTCTTAATCAGGTTCCTACGTTATTATAGTACCGTTATAGATCCGATCCCTTATAGTAACCCTTATAGACCCTTTTAAAGGAACCCTTAGGCCCAAGGTTTCTCGAGTTCATCCCCCTGCCCCTCCCGGGCTCCCGGATTGTCAGAGGTGGCAAGACCCGCAGAGGCCCTCAACAAAAATCACCTGGATGCTCGAGACTCCAATATCCCCTAATCAAGGAATATACGGGACCTATAAAGGGCTCCTTTAAGGGATCTATAGGGTTTAGGGTCTAGGAGACTCCAATATCCCTTGACTAGGGAATATTCCTTAAATCACATTATTATATGGGTCCTACTATAATTTAAGGTATATATTCCTTAATAAAGGCATATTGGAGTCTCGGGGTAGCAACACATGTCCGCGCGCCGAGGCAGAACCCAAATATGACCCGTGCCATTCAGCTGGAAGCCGTTGAGGCGATCGAAAAGGCCCCCCATCTGTTGAGGGTTTAGGGTTTCGGATTTAATCCTAAACCCTAAACCCAGGCTTAGAGAAGCTTAGAGTTTCGAGTTTGCCCCAACACCCTAGATTGCTCCAAGAGAAGCCTGAATGCATAGCTCCATTTTCTGTAGGGTTCCGTATTACCGTAATCGTATCATAAACCCAGAACTTCATTCTAAGTATCCCCTGTAGTAAACTGTTCTGCGTCATCCTGCGGCCCCGTGTCCGGGAGCCGATTAATGGCCTGTGAGGCCATGAATGTTACGGAGCAGTCGCCCGACATCTCCGTTCTGGTCCGGTACTCAGAAGGACGAGCTGCTTGGGGGTCTTTATAGGGCTCTTCGAGGGTAGTTCAGGGGACATACCGGGATATTTACAGCAACATTGAACCGCTTGATATCATGACTTCATGTATGTCTCTGAAAGAAAGGGTATTGCAATCCATGGGATGTTTGCAGCATCTTCCCCAAATCTGACTACGGCAGCCTGCCCGTCCATCCCGCAAATAAGGCCCAAAAAGCTGCCAACCCCAGATGCCCCAAACTCGAAAGCCTATGAGCCCTCGGCCAATGAACTCCGTTAGCCCCAACTCCCAAACGCGACGACAAACTCCTCTCCTCACTGCTACAGCCCCTACAAAGCCTTATAAGCCTCTTATGAGACCTTTTCTGCTCGTAAGTCCTTAAACCCCTAAACCCAAAACCCCTAAACCCCTAAACCCCTAAACCCTAAACCCCTAAACCCCTAAACCCCTAAACCCCAAAACCCCTAAACCCCTAGACCCTAAACCCTAAACCGAAAACCCACAAGACCAGACCCAAGCCAAGAACCCGAGGTCTACCACCCAAAGCCTTCCCGACGCCTTTTTGTGCGGCAGGCATTTGCCGAGGACGAGACGAGAAATGCGCTGGATTTCTACGTCCGGGCCCAGGGTGTGGTAAGGGTTTCTGTTGCAAATGTGGTTTTATTTGGGTTTAGGGTTTAGGGCTTCGGGTTTTTATCAAGCTGGAGCATAGCGGGACGCTTCAAACCTCCAGCCACGAGCCCTAGATTCAAAGCCGCGGCCTCTGCCATGCCAAATCTAAACTGCCGCTGACACCTTCTCCAGCCTACATCGTTTTCTTAGGTGCCGGGCCTGCCGTTGCCCGAAAGGCTAAGCGATGCATGAGGGAAGCCATAAGTGTCAAACTGATGCCTTGAAGCTAAAGAACCATAGACGCTAAAACCTTATGGTTCTCTTTATGGGAAGCTGCATCGCCCATTTAAAGAACCTCACAATGAAGCCCAGAAACCCGAATAGACCAACCATTTTCTCGTTTCGGCTTCCGCAAGGTACCCCGGCACGACATCGACGACGAGATTTTGCGAGTCCTCAAGAAGGCGAAAAAGTGATTTTATACAGCTTTCACTAGGGCTTTCTAAAGTTTTTTCGGCCTTATCAGCATCTTCGATGAAGGAATAGATTTAAAGTTCTCCTAAGCCTTCCATTCTGGACAGGCGCAGATCGACATGGGAGACGAGGTCTGCACGCGTTTGATGCTGCAGAAAGTGCGCAATGCCCTTGCCCCAGAGGTACAGTTCCTTCAGAGTGTGGGGTTTAGGGTTGGGGCCGTTCCTTCAGAGTGTCTGGTTTAGGGTTCCAAGGTTTCTTGCAAACGCCTCTCAACCTCAAGCCCCGGTTAGGCGGGCTCGGAGGGTCTGGGAGTAGGCTTTGAGGCTCGGTTGAAGTATGGCTCCTTTGCGACATCTGGTGGGGATAGGATGAACGCTATCGTCATAGTTAGTGGCCGGGAAGCCCATCACTTTAAGTCAAAGTCCCGATGTGAGGGTTGTTCTACATGAAGGTCCTTATCGGGTGCTGTGCAACCAAAAATGATCAGTGAATAGCTAAAGCCTAAACGGGAGACGTTGGGGCGTTTTGGTGCTCAATAATCTTTGCAAAAGCACACCACCACCACCACGACGACGACTACTACTACCACCACTCTTACTAATACTGTCATCATTGTTGTGACTAGTGCTAGCAGTAGTAACGGCAGTAGTAGTAGCAGCAGCAGCAGGAGTAGTAGTAGTAGTAGTCGTGCTACTACTACTACTACTACTACTACTCCTAACACTTCGCTCCTACTCCACTTCTGTGCTCCTACTCCTCGTCGTCCTTCTCCTACTCCTCCTCCTCCTACTCCGACTCCTCCTACTCCGGGGACGTCAGAAACGAGTTTTCTGAGGCGGCAAAAACAGACACTTCATGTACACCCCTCTTGTAAAGCGCCCTGGAAGCTGCGCCGATGCACCAGCTAAACCTGTTCGCATGTTTCAGATGTACGGTTCGGAGAGGATGGCAGCCTTCGAAAGTGGAGATGCCACAGGATCCCGAAGATTTACCACCTAGAATTTACCATTCAAACTGAGCCCCGAGATTTCAAACCTCTCCAAACTCACCGAAACCGTGGAACCTCAACGCCCCGAAACCCAGAGGCCCCGAGCTCCATTAGAATGGGGCTCTTGCAGGGTTTAGGGTTTAGGGTTTTAGGGTTTTAGGGTTTAGGGTTTAGGGTTTCAGGGTATGTTATAGTAGCTACCCTAAACCCCAAACCCTAAACGACTGTGGGTTCGCCGACCTTAACTGCTAGGTGGAAAATGGCGTTCCAAAAAAAGGAGCCCTAAACCAGTAAGTAGTTGTACTAAGGAACTTTAAGAACAATATTGGTGACTATCTCGGCCCCGAGCTCCCGCCTTAAGCGACTTCATGCAGATCTTAGGTAGCAGACACAGTAGCCCTACCACCCTAAACCCTAAACCCTAAACCCTAAACCCTAAACCCCAAACCCTAAACCCTAAACCCTAACCCTACAGCTCTTACGCCTGAATTATCTGTCGAACGGCACCCCGAGATCAACGCGGATGACCTGAGGCAACGTGCGGGGCTCCCGGCCGAGGGTGTAGGGCTTCAGTTGACAGGTCTTTGGGTCTGAGGGCTCTGGATTTTGCAGTTTTTTTTTCAAGGGCTTCAGGTTCCTAAACCCAAACCCCTAAGGCCCTTAACCCCCAAACCCTAAAGATTCCTTATAGATCCCTTAAAGGAACCCTTAAATATCCCTTATAGGTTCAGGTCGTTTCGTAGAGCTTTTGGAGTTTCAGGCCTGTGGTCTTGTGCGTGGGACTGGGGAGCTCGGATTTCGTTGGGTTCTGTGGCGCATTGAGGGGCTTGGTACCTAGAAGCGGTTCAAGATTTAAGCGAGCCCTAAACCCTAAGTTGATGATTGTGTGTCGACCTTGTGATGGAGTTCGGTGGGTCAATGGATGAGAGGCTTTTTCAGTGTAAGGCTAGTCGAAGGCGGGCTCAAGACCTGCTCTGCGTGCGGAGTGGAGAAAGAGTCATTGCACTTACAAAAAAACCTCAAACCCTAAATCCTAAAGCCTAAACCCATACCCAAGTAGCTGTGATGTTTGGTTCTATCTGGAGATCTTAGCATCTCCGTTAGAAGAACTCGGATGGAGGGTTTCAAGAGCCGGGGCCCCGCAGGAACAAGTAGCATCGGTCTTGCTTCCGAGTCTTGGGCTCTCGGTTGAGGATCCTCCTCCCTCCTCTTCCTCCTCCCATCATCATCATCATCATAACCACATCACTGTCACCATCACTGTTACCATCATTATCATCATCATCATCATCATCACCATCACCATCATCATCATAACCATCATCACCATCACGGCCATCATCATCGTCAAGGTCATGATGACGATGATCGTCATCGTCCTCTTACATTGTCACAACCATCATCTTTATGATCATCCTCACCATCCCCATCATCCTCATCATCCTCATCATCTTCATCATCATCCTCATCATCCTCATCCCCGCATCACCCCGAACTTCAATGTCATCGTCGCAGTCAGGGTGTTATCATCACGATGATGTTGGTGATGATGACGATGTCGGGGAGCGTCGTCAACTGCCTCAGAGTAGCAGTGGTTCTCTTATTTGCTTCAGGAGCAGCAGTAGCAACGAGGCTGCCCCCGAAGCATGACGGAGTGGCAGGTAGAGTATAGGGCTTGCATTTGGGGCAACTTCTGAGTGGAGGGTCCTCAGCGATGCGCACAAAGACGATGGAGACACTGGTGATCATAATGGCGATGGTAATGTCATAGGGACTATCCTTCCTTAAATAGGCCTTATTAGGTCCTTATTGTAGGCATTAAGGCCCCCTACCCCCCCTCCCCCTACCCCCCCCCAAGGGTCCCTATGATAATCTTGATGCGGAGGGCATCCGAATCCTTGAATCCCCAAAATCAACCCTGGCCTGATCTCTACATCTGAATCCCCTAAACCCTAAACCCTGAAGCCTAAACCCTGAACCCAAAAGAACCCTGAACCCTAAACCCTCAACTCTAAACCCCAAAACCTAAACTTTGAACCCTAAGTCCTAAACCTTAAACCCTAAACCCTGAAACCCAAAGCCGAAGAGTAGCTGAGGACCAACTCACAGTTGCTTTGGACTCCCTGTCGTCAAGTCGGCAGCTGAGACTCTCCCTAGAGAGCCTGTTGACTAAGGAATATATGTCTATGTCTATGTGTATGTATATGTATATGTGTATGTATATGTCTATGTCTATGTCTATGCATATGTATACGTATATGTATATGTATATGTATATGTATATGTACATGTACATGTATATGTATATGTATATGTATATGTATATGTATATGTATATGTATACATATACGTATATCAAAATAATATCGATGGATTGTTCTATGCAAAGTTGTGGCAGGCTTTGTATAGGGTTCCATGTAAGGTTTTTGCAGGTGTTTTTGGGGTTCTATGTCGGTCTTTGGTGAACGTTTGTAGGGTGTCTGCTGTTTTTTGAACAGAGCTTCTCATAAGTTATTTGGGGGTGTATTTAGGAAATATGACTCAGATCAGACTATTGAGCCCATTTGTTTCAGGTATATGTGAGTGTACGTATATGAAAAAGGGGACGATAGGAGGGATACAAGTAGTGATCATTGCGACCCCCGTTTTATGAAAGTGTGCTTGTTTCTACACGGGATTTGACAGGATGCTGTACGCCAGCTCCTTCAAAACGGGGGCACATTTTTGGGCTTCCGGGAGTATTGGCTGTGGTGTTTTCTTTTCTGCGGCCTGTGGTTAATGCAGGAGAACTGTACACTGTACATGCTGGACAGACTTCTGCCTGAATCCCGCCGTTCCCAGGACATACCCTCCCCAGCGTGCCCTCCTGTAATGTCGTGCTCTTCAGTGCGTTCCGATGGCCGAGCGAAGGTCGAGCACCTTTCAAGCCCTATAAGGTGCTGTTGGGTCGGAGGAGAGTGATGATAGAGGATCTGGGAGTTTCCGAAAATTAGGGGTACGTTATTGTGGGGTCCTTGTAATAAGGATCCTACTATTTAGGGTACTATGTGGGGTCCCCTATTTTCGGAAACTCCCATCTAGTGTGTGCAGCACAGCCCATGCCCTTCGTGCTACACGCATTGAATGTAATGTAGAAGACTACACAATTAGCGGCTCCTGGTTCTAGCTCTAGTATAGTATCTTAACTTAATCATTCAGGCCCACGTATTCGAGACTCGCTGCAAAACCAGCTCAGAGGTTGCGGGATGTCGGTTTAGGGCTTAGGGTTAAGGGTTTAACCCCAAGCCCGAAAGCCTAAGCCCTAAATCCTAAACAGGTGGAAAACGAAGCCCAAACCCCAAGTCCTAAACCTTAGAAAGCCTAAACCCTAAACCCTACACCCTAAAACCTTCAGGTGTCTGAGGTCCTAAACCCTAAACCCTAAACTCAAGGTCTAGGCCGCCCACCTCCGTGGGTGGGCGGCGCTTAAGCCCCTCGACCTCGATGGCGCAGAACGACCCAGCACGCTCGTCCGCCTCTCCACAGCCACGGGGACCGTAGCACGCACGTCGTACCCGGTACCGGAACACGTTCTCCTCGGGACCAGTGCTGGTCCCTTGATAAAGTCATTACCCTAAATCCCAAGGTCGACCCTGCCCTGCCAGCCCTGCCCCGCCGAGTCGGTGTTAGCACTTGGAGCAGCCCTGACAGGGCGCGAGGGCCAGGTTGTTTGTTGGAAACCCTTGCTTTTCGTCGAGCGGCCGGCACAGGCCGCGAGGACCCACAATCCGACACCCGTCCATATCAGCAGTGCTTGGTTGTGCAATGTGGTTGTTTATGTGTCTAACGGCAAAAGGAAGCAGAGAGCAAGAAAGCCCCCCTGGAGGGGGGTTTGGGGGGTGAACCCTAAACCCTAATTGAGAATAGTTGGGGTGCTTGGGGCGGGACTACATGCTGACGCAAAGCGCGCGATAAGTGGGTGCGCCCCCCATTTCTAAAGAAGCGCACCCACCGCGCGCGCACTGTCTACACACTCCTAAACCCTAAACCCTAAACCCTAAGGGGGTTCCAGGTTTGGGGATGAGGGTTCCGCACGCGAGTCGAAAATCCCCAAGCCCGCACCACCCGCCCAGAGAGCACAGATTATAGGTTTAGGGTTGAGGGTTTAGGGTTTACGTGAGCACCTACTATATCCTCGCCACCTCAAGCGCAAGTTCTCTGCCCTGATACCTCGGAGTTCAACAGTAGGGAGAGTACTGATTTTGAAGTTCTGGGCTCCCTACTTAAAGGCTCATGGGACTTAGTAAGTAAGGTCATAAGTAGGTTATAATTAGGATAGCCCCACTTAGGGGACTTTTAACCCCCAAAATAACCTACTTACTAAGTCTCATGATCCTTTAAGTACACCCTACGAAAAAGGATGTGTACCCTTCGAAACCTCCCTCTGCACTGTGGCAAAAGCCGACCCGAAGCTCCTTCTTTGGCAACTTAGCCGTCGACGCCATCGGTTTCACCAAAAAGCTGTGCGCACGCCTTGATCTCGTGGTTCTTACGCAACTTTCGTTTTTTGAAACCCTAAACTTACGTTTGGTCAGTAGGGAATGGAGGAATGGGGTACAATTATAACTACTATTACTACCATTCTTCCATTCCCTACTAACCAAAAGGTAGGTAAACCCTGAACCCGAAACTATCCGAAACTTCAAGCTTTCAGCCCTTACGCCGACCTTGAACCCCGAAAGGTCCAGAGCTCAACTCGGTTTGGGGTCTTGGGATTTGGGATTTTAAGGGTTGAGGGTTTGAGAGTTTAAAAGACATTATTAGGGTTAAAAGGTGCCAAAGGCAAGGCAACTATACTGCACACTGTACTGTATAGTTGCTTCATAAGCACTTGTACCCCGCGATTACAGATATATTGTCCTATCTGACTAAGTCCCATGTTCCTCCAAGATCTTGGCTTCATGATCTCAAGCTCTGAGTCTCACTTAAAGGATCATGGGACTTAGTAAGTAGGTTATAATTGGGGTTAAAAGTCCCCTAAGTGGGGCTATCCTAATTATAACCTACTTATAACTTATAACCTTACTTACTAAGTCCCATGAGCCTTTAAGTAGGTTCAGAGGAGCGAGGCCGTTTAGGGTTCGGGGCCTCCGCAAGGCTAGCCTGGCGCAACCCTCAGATATCAAATCCTGGAGTTCTACAGCCTCAACCCAGTGCCTCAAATCGTAAGCCTTAAACCTTAAACCCTAAGTCGAGGGCTTGCACCTTAGGCGGAAAAAGGAGCTCAAAAAAAAAAAACTTAAACCCTAAACCCTAAACCTTCCTCTAAACCCTAAAACCCCGTCCATGATCCGACAAGTACAGCCAGCCCAGACCCGACTCCTATGCCTTCGCTGAGACTCCGCAGGGCTTTGTGCGACCCTCACATCCTAAGCCCTGCAGTTCTTTCTAAAGTAACATACAGCCCTGTACCCGAAAGCTTGACGCCTAAACCCTGCGTAAAGCTAGTAGAATAGTGTTGTTTTTGTTTGGTTCTTCTTGTAAACCCGAATACGGAATTCATAGGGACTCTACCAAAAAGTAGGTTTTGGTAGTTTAAAGTAAGTTCTAGGCCTACTTACAAGATCCCTTCATCTTGCCAGTACATGACTATATCGACCTCCCAGAAGCCCATGAGAATCATCGGATAGCGGAGATCACCCGCAAACTGACATCCATGTTCCTAACAGCTGCGAATGTTTGCGGACTTTGGGTTAAAGGATTGGTCGCATGATTGAAGGCTCTACACGGTTGTAGATGGCAGGAGTAGTTTTGACATAGTGCTGTTTAGTGTTCCTAAAGACACCATTTAATTACTTAAGACCCTCAAGCCCGGCCCCGCAAAGCTTAAAACCCCAAGCCCCAAACGTCTCAAGCCCTAAACCCCTAAACACTAAACCCTAAACCCGTATAAACCCTAAGCCCTAAACCCTAAACCCTAAACCGGCCTTCGGTGGTTTTGGGCTCCAATGCCAGCGCAGCCATTGGGGACAAGGGCCTCCCACCACCTCGGTGCTCAGGCGCGGACTTGAGAAACTGCAGCGTTCTGTGTGGGGCTTTCTAGGCAGGGCTTTGGGACATTTCATATTTTCCCTTATTGGGCTTAAGAGGATCTTATTTACTAATATTCTTCAAAGGCTTCAAAAGCCCCACCTAGTTTTTCGAGGCTTGCGATGAGGGGGGGGAAGTGCAAAGGGTTTTAGCAGAGTTCTTAGAGACTTATCGAGGTGTTTATTAAGATTTCTCCTTAGTAATTAGAATAAGGTTCCTTTATGGGTTACTATAACGGTGCTATAATGCAGGGTCCTTACTAATTAGAATAGGGTTTTAGGGCCAACTATACTTTAATTGCAAGGCCCGAAACCCTGCACCCAGGGAGGTTTGAGAGTTTGCATAACCCTAAACCCTAAACCCTAAAAGTTTGCGTGGAGCCCTTCTATTCCCAGGTTACCAGGAAGCCTAGTTCAGTCAGGGCCTGTCCCCAGACTGCAAGGTTCCATAAAGTCTTAGGAATAGCTACATTAGGGTTTAGGGGTTTAGGGTTTAGGGTTTAGGGTTTAGGGGTTTAGGGGTTTAGGGTTTAGGGTTTAGGGGTTTAGGGTTTAGGGTTTAGGGTTTATATAATAACCTGCTTGTTGGTAGGGCTTGGCAAGAAGCCTAGTCCAGACTTTCTACGGACCCTTCGCCAAAAAGGTATTAGAATACTCCAAAACTTTACGCCCGTAATCCCGTAACTCCAGCAGATCATCGAAACCTTCTGGAGCGCTGCAAACCTTTCTAAACCCAGACCCCCAGGAGGATCTAGAAAGTAAATCTCCTAATTTGGGGCCCTATACTACTAAGGGTACTTTATAGGAACCCCCATTGTCTACGTTTTGGATCCTCCCAACTTCTTTTACACGCCCTGAGTTTTTAACATGTCATTTATCATGGGTACTCCGCTTGAATCCGATTGCGTTTGAACTTTGATTGCCGCCGAAGCACCGGAGTTCAACTGCAGCTAGACGCTTTGTCTTTTTAAGGGCTCTCTAGAGGCCTGTAGGACGCTGTCTAAGAGATCCCAGCTGCTAAAACGAGGTTGGCCTTAGGCCTCCGTGCAAGCCGCCCCGCCGGGGCCGCGGATGAGCAGCTCTGAGAGCTCAGCTTCTTTTGAGGACGATCGGCTCAGGATCAGGCCTTACAATTTTCATCAGCCTGTGCTTGAAGCCATCTTGCTGCACTGCACTCCAGAGACTTCCCAAGTCTTGCAGCGGCTCTTCTTAGGCAGCAATAGCGTGGGTCCCAGGATTTTGCTTTGCTGCAGCGAGCTCGAGTGGGGGTCTGGGAAACCGCCCAACTTGCCTGCAGTAAACGTCATTTTCGACGCGATCAAGCTCTCAGAGAAGCCCGAATAAAGCGTTCCAAAAAGCCCTGTAAACCCCTTGCTTGAGAACCTACCCCAATCCCTACGACCCCTAGATTACTTACTAAGTCCCATGAGCCTTTAAGTAGGAAGCTTTCCACGAAATTGTCCCCTTTATCGGAACCTCATTCCACCTCTGAAGGCCCCTTATACCCTAAACCTCTACCCTAAACCTAAATCCCAAACCCTAAGCTCCTAGACCCCGAATCCCTAAACCCTAAACCCCTAAACCCCCAAACCCTCAACCCAAGACTCTACTTGAAGGCTCATGGGACTTAGTAAGTCACGTTATAAGGTGGTTATAGGATAACCCCACTTAGGGGACTTACAACCCCAACTTGCTAAGTCCCATGATCCTTTAAGTACCCTAAACTCCCCCTTATAGAATCCTGAATAGATCCCTAAACCCTAAAGAATCCCTTAAAGGAGCCCTTTAAGGAACCCTAGTTACTAAGTCCCATGATCCTTTAAGTAGGTTTTTTTGGGGGGCCCTGCAGGTGGCCGCCATGAAGGCTGCAGACCTCGCCTTGGTTGAGTATGGGGAGCGGCTGCTGCCTCGTTGTTCGGGGTGTTTGGGGTTGAAGGCTTAGGATTTAGGGTATTGGGTTTAGGATTGAGGATTTAGCATTTAGAGTTTAAGCTGCAGGATTTAGGGTTTAGGGTGGGTTTAGGGTTTAAGGTGTAGAATTTAGGATTTCGGGGAGCGGCTGCTTCCTCGTTGTTTGGTGTGCCCAGGGTTGAAGGTTTAGGGTTGCAGTTGGTTTGGCCATTAGCAAGCACAAGTGCATTTACGCACACTGACACTTATGAATACATTCTTATATGTATATATACTTACTATATATATATATACACTTACTATACCAAGATACAGACACACACGCACACACACACACACACGCGCACGTGTATGCACATCTAATACATATAGATATGTATACATACTGTATATATATATATATAATATGTACACATATATATATATATATGTGGAAAAGCGCATGTGTGCATATATAGACATATGCACATATATATATATATTTATAATATATATATATATATATATATACATATATGTGTATATATATACACACGCATACATACAGATATATATATATATATATACACACATATATTTGTTTGAGATTCTTCATGCATGTTCCAGATGCCTTTGTTATGGGGACTTTTTCTGGGGTCGGATGGTGCTTCCTCTTGTTGCGAGGCGTGTATATGTGTGTGTGTGTATATATATATATATATATAGAGATACACGGTGTGTTAATAGTGCGTTCACAATCGGGTCTTTAAGGCCATACGGCTGATGGACAAAATCCTGCATTACCTTAAGGACCCTAAACTATGGGCATTATGGTATATTCCTTATAATGGGTAATGCAGGATTTTGTCCATCAGCCACAGGGTGTTGAATTTACGCCCTCCTGCGTTCAGCGGTCAGGGTTCGGGGTAAACCCTTAACCCTAAACCCTAAACCCTAAACCCAAACGAACATCCGAAGTTGTTGAGATTTAACAGGCGGATGCTGGTAAAGGTTGCGCTTAACTTTGGACTTTGGGTTAGGAGTTTGGGCGTCGGTGTCGGACATGGGCTTAAGAGGTAGGAAATATGGGAGTTTCCGAAAATTGGGGGTACCTTATTTTGGGGTCCTTACAATAAGGATCCTACTATTTAGGGTACTATATTAGGGTCCCCTACTTTCGGAAACTCCCATGAGTATTGGGGGTTTGGGGCTTTAAAGTTTTTTGTTGCTGATTGCTCGGGATGAGCTTTTTACGCTGCACAATTCCGAAGCACAAGACACAAAGCCATAAGACTAAGTCCTAACCCCTACTTAAAAGCCTAATCTCTCAAAGCCATGCGCAGAACATGGGTTTGTTTGGGTCAGGGTTAGGATTTGTTCAGTTTCTGCTAAGGTCCGATGACTCTTCCAACGACGAAACAGGCGGCTTTTGCTGCGAGTGCACTTCTGGATGGTTTGCCGTGCTGCCCCCGTCTAGTCCCTGTAACCGTCTGCACTGATATCCCTAAACCCTAAAATATACTGGTACCTTAAACCCTACACCCTGGAAGATGCAATTCTAGTCGTTAAGGCACCTACTATTTCGAACTGCTACTGCCGTTGCACGTGGTTTAGGGTTTAAGGGTTTAGGGTTTAGGGGTTTAGGGTTTAGGTCGCTATTCGGTTTTGCGTTGCAGCTAACTTAGCGCTAGGTTAACTACAAGGTAGGCCTTCGAGACATTCAATATTTTCATGTGGGGGTTTCCGAAAATAGGGGACCCTAATATAGTACCCTAATTAGTAGGATCCTTAGTATAAGGACTCCAACATCAAGGTACCCCAAATTTTCGGAAGCTCCCATGTATTGGCCAACAGGACAGTATTTACCAACATTGTCTGAGGCTTTAAAGGGCCAGCCTGGCTTGCCCAGACCCCCGGGAGGATCCAAAAAGTAGATCCCTTAATGGGGGTTCCTATAAAGTACCCTTAGTAGTCTAGGGCCCCAAATTAGGGGATCTACTTTCTAAATCCTCCCCGGGGTCTGGGTAGTGCGAGTTTAACGACTGTTTCTGGCAGCCAAACCCTAAACCCTAAACCCCTAAACCCTAAGCCACCCTAAACTGTAAAGCCCACGCCAGAATGCTCAAGGTTTGGCAAAAAAATCCTAGTCCCTAAACACCTTAAACCCTGAACCTTAAGCCTTACCCCCTAAACCCTAAATCCTAAATCCCACTCCCTAAATGCTTACTGCAAAGCACCCCAAAGGCGCTTTAATGGAGTCCTTATGGCCCGTGGGTATTTGGGGTCTATTTTAGGGTAGTTGGGGGGTCTAGGTTTGGATTAGGGTTTACCTAGAGGCTCATACCCTACCCCTTTTTTAGGGCGCCTACTTTTTAAGATAACAGATCCTAACCATAAAACTAGGTATCCTAAAAAAGGGGTAGGGTATGAGCCTCTAGTTAGGCTTTAGGATTAGGGTTTATAGCGTTCAGGATTCGGGCTGAGTGTTTAGAATTAGGGTTTAGGGTTTTGGATTATAGTAGAAGCCAGAAAGTTGGAACATGGTTTTAGGAGGATTAGTGCTAGGATCCCTTATACTTTACCTTAAGGGCATGAGGATAATGATGTTCCAACTTTCTGGTTACTACTATAGGGTTGAGGGTATTGGATTGGGTATTAAGGCTTAGGGTTTTGGATTAGGGCTTAGGGATTGGATCAGGGTTGATGCTTGTGGATGAACCCCCACCTAGATCCTGAAGAAAGGAAGCTTGTCAGGAAGTTCCTTCAAAGCCGGAAAGCCTAAACCGAAGACCATAACGCACCCTACACCCGTAAAGTCCTGGTAACCTTAAACCTTAACCCCCAAATCTGGAATCCCTAAACCTGGCACTTCGATTCGAGTGAAAGCCGGCTTCGAAAACGACATATCGTAGGTGAAGCTCCACGCACTATGCGGCGAGTGGCAATGGCGGCCATCAGCAGCGGCCTCAGGTAGCCACTTGTAAGCTTCACCAAGCTTTACAAAGGCTTTTTCAGGACTTAGACTTCAGGATATTGAGACCGTAACCCTAAACCCTAAACCCTAAAACCCTTATCGGTTTTGAGTCTAGGCCTCGAGGTCCAGGGCTTAAGATTTAGGTAGCGTGGTGCGCCTTAAACCCCAAATGCCAAAGATATTCGTCCACCATTTGGATTCGGGATTTGCGTGTAGGAGCTTGCAGGCCTGAATTTCAACGTTCGGACCCAGAATCTTTGCTACTTGGTCCCTAAATTGTAAATCTCATGCCCGGAGAGAATGATCCTCCAAATGCAAACCCAAAACACCAAAACCCCCTGTGTGTCTTAAGAACGCCACAGAGACATGTCTCTTGGACAAAGTCCTGAATTCCCCACAAAAAAGCGTACACCATGACTCCCATAGTTGAGGGGACGCTGGGTCCCCAAGTCATGCGACAAGTCGCACCCTTATGGCAGCCTCCTTGTCACGCGTGAGCACCAGGAAGACGGCTAGTGTAGATCCTGGTTATGATCGCCCTTTCACTAAAGGCCCTAATATTCAGTTTATAACCCTCATTAACGCAGGGGGGTATTTGTCAAAGGTCTACATGTGTAGAACCCCTACATGTCAAAGTGAAATCGCATACAACCCTACAGCACCTGACTACCCCAAGCCCCATAACATCCTGAATCCAACACCCGGTAAAGCCTCAATATGGCTTAAGTGCGCTAAGCCCTAATCCTTAAGCCCTGTCAGGCCCCACTCTTGCTCAAATTCGCGCTTTTGTTGAACCCTAAATCCCAAACCCCAACCCCTCAATCAAAAAGCCCTAAATCCTAAACCCCTATACACCCTAAAACCTAAACCCTTTCAGGGGTCGAAAGGACCCAATAATTAGGTACTCGGTTTTAGGATAGTAGTTATGTAGGTTACTATTTTGGAGAGTATATGATGAAGTAGGTACTTGGACCCTTAGGGTAAGCAATAAAGCATCCGACCCGAGGCGTGAGCGTCGGCATGGCCGTGCTTGCACTCGCAGGCGCCCGTCCCCAAACCTAGACTTACCTGGACTCTCGGAAACCTACCTTCTAGGACCTAGAGTAGGCCCTTATTCTCTTTTTTAGGGTTCAGGTTCCCTTGCAAGCCCCTTCAAACCCAAAAAGGGCACCCTTTTTATTCCTAGGTTACTCTTGGGTCTAGCCTTTCTAGGGTTCCGTAACATAATTTCCTTATACAAGTCCTTAAAAACGTATGCTATTGGGGGTTAAGGTAACCTTGTAGTCCCTAAACCCTAAAGTCCTAAACCGCTAAACCCTAAACCCTAAGTCCTAATGTCCTAAAACCCCTAAACCCAACCTTAAACCCTAAACCCTAAACCCTAAACCCTACCCTAAACCCTCAAGTCTTAAATAGTATCCCTGAACACTCAAGCTGAAGCCCTGGAGGCCCAGAGGCCTCAAAAAGCTCTTAATGGGGGCTTCAGGGTCTAGGGTAGGGTTTAGGGGTTAGGGTCTGTCTATAAGGGTTTAGGGTTTACGGCTCAGCGGCCTGTAGGGTTTCGAAGTTAGGGTCTGAGCTTATAGGGTTTCGTCTAATAGTAAACCCAAACCCTTACAGTAGATTAGACCCTGCACCTTTAAGTTCTAAGCCCTAACTTGTGCTTTGGTTTTTATAGACTTTGAAGCGTCATGTTGAGGGTTTAGGGTCGGGGGAGTGGAATTTGGGAACCCAGCAGCACCAAATGCCTCTCAACACACATGATTTCAGGTATATTATTCTTCGTTTAAAGAAAGCTGTTTGGGTTTCCTTGGCTTCAATGATTTCAACGGTTTCGGTGCTCAGGGGGCTTCAAGCTCAAGGGTTCTATCAGGGGGTTAGGGTTTATAGGGTCTATGGGATTAGAGGATTCAGTTTCGGGTTTGTCAAGGGTTTCGACTGCTCCCTGCGTTTTGTTTCCGTGCGCATTGATGTTCATAGTTGTTGTGAGCATGAGTTGCACTTTGATTGTTGTTTAGCATTAAGGCGGAGTTTTATCATTTTGCCTTTCAAGCTTATGTTGATTGTGAAGATGTCCCGACATGCTTGGCTTCCGACTGGTTTAATAGTCTGATGTTGAGATGATTAACACAGATATTTGACACAGTTTTGGCCATAGTTGTCATTGACAAGTGCGCCTCGCCATTGTGACGAGTGGTTCAAAGGATCCGTCGGCTGTCGAAGCCGAGTTGCAATGTCTATCTGAGAGCTATGAGCAGGAGGGCTGTCTCCCCTTCGCCCAGTGGATCATATCGCGTAGCGCAGCCACCGAGTTGCAAGACATGGTGGCAGATGCGCGATTCTTAGTGATCGCTGGCTACAGTGTCGAATGGCGGTCGCCAATCGAGACGACTATGAAGGAGCCTGGCGACGACCGCCGTAGATCACTGACAGTGTTGTCACAAGCGACCCTCTACACTATCAGTGGCAGCATAGGGTATGTGTTCTACCGCAGTCATGGGCTTGTGAACCAGGTGAGTTCATTCTGATTGGTCTTTAGGCAACCAGCTGGTGTGGACCCGTTGGCGAGAGCGCTTTCTGGCTACATAAGCAATGTTGCTGTTAGGCCAAACCAGGCCTATCCCCCACAGAACTTCGAGCAGCGAGTCAAATCTTCTGGCGAAGGTGTAGACAGTCTGGGCCTACTGACCTAAGTCCAAACCTCTGCAGCGCGAAAAATCCTAACTTCTCGAGAGCGGCTAATTGCGGAGCCTGCTTTGGTTTTACTCCTTTCAGTGGTATGCTCGGGTTAATTTGCGTAGAACCCAATAGCCTAATCACACGGGGTTTCCTGGAATGAAGGCCTTATGAATTAGGATAGAGTTTTGGGGTCCTTACCTGTCATGCTGAAAAGCGACACCCCCAGAACCAGTAATTTATTCAGGCCCCAATGCGGCCCCTATGTTAGTGTCTACACTTGTGGGTTGTGGCTCAGCGATGTATTGGATGAAGGTTTGAAAAGTTGTTGTGCGTCTTCTGGTTTCGAGTTTCCGATGTTGCTTGGGGTTTCAGCTGGTTTGAGGTTCAGTGCTTCGGAAGAGACCATGCATGGTGTGGGGTTCGGGATGCTCGCTAGGGGTGTTTAGACGTAACTAGTCATGGCGCCAGAGATTCAGCAGAAGCCCTGGAGAGAAGAATCGTGAAAGTTCTCCGTCACGGCTCCTTCGGCTTCAGCGGGTCGTTTGAACTCGGCGGGCTTCGGCGGGTACCAGAGTGTGGACCGTATATGCGAAGGCCTGGGATGCACGAAGGTGCAGGTCTACACTACGGTCCGTCTGCTGGTCCGCGGCTCTTCCGCCTGGGGCTCGGCGCCATTCCAGACCAAGGAGATGCCAGCCCACAAGCGCGTGAGTAAGCGTCAGCGTAGGCCGTAGGCTCGTTGTGGACTACCGGCGCGTCAGAGCCATGGTCAAGCGCTCCAGCTACCAATGTCTGCGGGGTACGGACGTAGTTCGCATGGTCGGTCCAGCACAACGTGCGTATGGACCCAAAGGTGCGACGCATAGCCCCTACAGCCCCAATTCCAAAGCTCTGACAAATCCGTGTCCCTGCTACTTCAGGGAGCATGGGACTTAGCAGCTAGGATAGCTTTTCTTATGCTTACTTTTAAGCGCAAGGTATTTTTAACCTTATCCTAAAGGTCCAAGTACCAAATAATCATATACTCTCCCAAATAGTAGCTTACATAACTACTATCCGAAATCTGAGTACTTGATTATTGGGTCCTTTGGACCCTTAGGGTATTTGCTAAATTCCATGAACTTCCAAGCACAGCCCTGAGCCCTCAACGATAAGCCCTGATTCCCCACCCGGACCAGTCCGCCACAAACCCTGACCCCCAAGTGTGGGGGGGGGGTTAGGGTTTTGGGGCTTTAGGGGTTAGGGTTGTTAGGGTTTAGGGGTTTAGGGGTAAATCCTAAATGCTTAAATCCTGAGCCGGAAGTAAATCTTCAATTGGATTAGAGGTGTCGCCTTCCACAAGCCCGATGTGTCTTCCAGCGTGGGCACAGGCCTGGGGTTTGGGGGGGAGGTAAACCCTAAACCCTAAACCCGCCGGTTTTAGGGCTTCCGGATAGTCGTCTTGAAGGAGGCTCCAAGTTCAGGATCGAACAGCTTCCTGTTTCAGTGTATTTCGGTCCGTCAATGCGAGACACCATGGGACTTAGTAACTGCGGGTTATACATAAGGTACTTATACATATAGCCATTTAAGGTACTTATAACCATGCTTAATTACTAGGTCCCATGATCCTCCAAGTAAGTAGAGTACACAACCTGGCACGTAAATCAGAGGTATGTGTTCTCAACATCCTGTATTGAGTTGCTACAGAGGTCGAAACAATTACGAATAGCATACGATTGTCCCTAGATAAATACTACACTAATGACTAGCTGGGAGTTTCCGAAAATAGGGGACCCCAATATAGTACCCTAAATAGTAGGATCCTTATTATAAGGACCCCAAAATAATGTACCCCTATTTTCGGAAACTCCCATAAATACTACACTAATTACTAACTAGCCCAGGCACCGATATCAAACTCTGCAAAGTCCAAGGCTCCCAGAGATGCTTGCAGCAAGGATCTCCTTGGATCGTTTTGAGTTCCTGCTTTTCTGAAATTGCCATATAGAAATCCTATACCCCAAACACCCAAACCCTAAACCTGAAGCCCAGAACCCAAGCCCTAATCCCAGCGAGCAGATTTCTCTTAAGAGCAGGATGACGCCTAATGAGATGTCCCAAGTGCTGAGCACCCCAACCCCCGGAAACAACTCAAGAGCCTTGAACACCTGGAATCCCTAACAGCCCGGAAGCATCCGAAGTGGCAAAAGCATTTGCCCCATATGCCATCAAGTCCGCAACATCAAAACGCTTTAAACCGTACAAAAACCCGGAAGGCCCTGCCATGCCCCCAAAACCAAAGACCTTGTGAAACAAAAGCTCTTAGCACCCTTTCAAGCATGGCCGAGCGCTAGACCTGAAACCCGAAGCTCTCAGCCCTGAACCCTCGACACCCTAAATCCCAAACTCCCTACAAACCCCTGAACGCCCTAAACCACCGAAACTGCCTCAAAGCCCTAAGCCCTAATCAGGACAAGAGTCCCGTCTTTGGAGCATGCAGCCGGGCAAGTGCCTCAGAGATTGTGTTTTCCTCTGGATCTTTTTGTGTTGTGGGGCTGGGTTTTGTGTACGGGGCCCCGAGGGGATCCTTCAAGGGTACTGTAAGCATTCTAAGTCTATGACTGTTCCTTGGAGCCTAAACCCTGAATCCCCAAACCCCTAAACTCTAAAGGGTTCTGTAACGGCTGCTTCTGCACCGCTGTATTGAACTCCAGGCTTTCTCTGTCTCCATGTCCGAGGACAACCTCGGACCGACAGAGAGAGGGAGAGTTCGAGAATACCTGTTCTGGGCTCTGGAGCACCATACTTTGACACTTTTTTCTTAAAGGAACCATTATGAAAATAAAAGTTTATACCTTTTTTCTCCCTGGTTACTTAAAAGCCCAGTGTTAGAGGTGGCCTACTTAAAGGATCATGGGACTGAATAACTCAAAGGGTAGGGATTTAGGATGTAGGGTTGAGGGTTTAGCTAAATGATCATGGGACTTATATGGTTCCTTTCAAGAGTACTACAGGGTTCCTTAAAGGGATCTATAAGGGTTCCATAACGTTCGGACTTAGGATTTGGGGTCAAGCGACTCATGAAGACCCCCATAAACAAAACGTGCGACATTATAGAGGCTGTTCCCAGACCCCCGGGAGGATCTAGAAAGTAGATCCCCTAATTTGGGGCCCTATACTACTAAGGGTACTTTATAGGAACCCATATTAAGGGATCTACTTATCTACTTTTTGGATCCTCCCGGTGGTCTGGCGTCTGGGTTAAGACATCCTGCCCAGATCCTGGAAGACGTCCGATAAGAACCTGAAACCCTCAACCCCTAAACCAAGCCCGAAATCCTAAACCCCAAGCCCAAAGCCCTGAACACTAAACCCTAAACCCCGAACCCTGAAATCCCTAAACCCTAAACCCTGAAATCCGTAAACCCTGAATTCAACCGGTTTAGAGATCAGTAAAATCCTAAGCCCTCAACCCCTACCTAGAGGCTCATACCCTACCCCCTTTTTTGGCTACCTAGTTTTATGGTTAGGATCTGTTATCTTAACAAGTAGGCGCCCTGAAAAAGGGTAGGGTATGAGCCTCTAGGTACATGCCCAACTCCGGGAGTTCTTTTTTTTGTGTCGGGGGCTGTCTGAGGCGATGACGACACGGGCCGGGAATTCATGGATTCTGTGGCGGGCCTGTCGGACTCTCTGTGGTTTAGGGTTTAAGGTTTAGGGTTTAGGATTTAGGGGTTTAAGGTTTAGGGTTTAGGGGTTTAGGGTTTAGGGGTTTAGGGGGGTTCCTCTGCCTAAAGGAACATGGGACTTAATGCCTAGAGGGCCTAGAGGGCCTAGATGTATAGATCTCATACGGCAACTATGCTCACAGTCTTATGGTTGCGTATCACCCCCAGTCCAGGTTGTGAGATGGTCATAGGACGCCCTAAACTCTGAAACCCTAAAGCCCCAAACCATCCTGAACCGGTTACTGTAAGGGTTGAATTATAAAAATCATGAAAGCTGTTCCTGAGGTTCCGTTGTTGCATAGAGTCCTTACATGTTATACCGAAAATGGCTGATTCTGGTTCTTAAGGCCCCTTGTTTGGTTTTCTGGGGATTGGGGTTTTGGGGCTCAGGCTACAGGGGTGTAGGATTTAGGCACTTAGTAAGTAGGGCTGTAAGTCCCTTAATGGGGTTTATAAGCACATACAAGTATAGTTACCTCATTTATAACCCGAGTTACTAGGTCCCATGATCCTTTAAGTAGGGGTTCAGAGTTCAAGGTTTGGGATGGATGCACGCTACTCCACATCAAGGGGTCACGACCCCTGCACTACACTTTAAAGCTGCCCGAAAACTCACAACAACACCCGAGACCCTAAACCCTAACCCCGAAGCCCTAAACCCTAAACGCTATACTCTAATCTTCCCTAAGATAACCCGGACCGAGGCCGGGAATTCCCTACAGCAGCGAGCAGTTGCAGAGCCTCCGCCATCCGCCGAAAGCAAGCTCACTGAAGCAGAACGGGTCGCCTGAGACATGTTTGAGGAGTCCTTTACAGGAACCCTTATAGATCCCTTGAAGGATTCTTTAAAAGACCCGGCAAAGTAACCCGTATAGATCCCTATTACGGGGTCTATAGAACAGGTTAGGGTTTGGGGACTTCGAGGTGCAGGGCTCAAGGTCTACGAGTCTCGGGCTTACGGTTCGGGCTTAACTTGAGGTGCTTTGGGACGATTCATGAGTGCATGTCATGTTTACGGACTTGGGGCATTTCAGGGGTTGAATGTGTGTGTGTGTGAGTGTGTGTGCGTGTGTGTGTGTGTGTGCCGTTTGTGTGTGTTTGTGTGCCGTTTCTCTGTGTGTGTGTTTGTGTGTGCTTTAGAGTTGGGGGTGTTCTGGGGCTTCAGGGTTTAGGGGTTTAGCATTTTGGGTTGGGCCTTGGGATGGCTTACTGTATCGAGCTTAGAGCTTTCAATTCATGAGCCTCTATCAACAGCAATTCGTCAGAAGAGCGGGATTGGCTGTCCAAAGTTTCAGGGTTTGTGATCCTTAGCTGCAGGCCCTGAATACGGACCGGGGCCTTTTAGACCAGGCCCCAAACCCCTAAACCTTGAAGTAAACCCGAAAACCCTTCGAAACCTCCAAACCCCCAAACCCTAGAACTAGACCCCAGTAGCGCTTCGAAGTCTTAGCTTGTTCTGTTCTTGCCGCCGCATGGGAACTGATTCTGAAAGAGTTGGTTCCTCCAAGGCCATGCCTTAAACTACCATACTATAGGGGCCTTAATAATTACCGATACTGTTTGGGGGGTTCCTTATTATGTTTAAAATCTAATGGGCCCCAAAACCTGTTCTAATTATTGAGGCCCCTATCTTAACCTCTTTTTTGTAACTTCTTGTTATAAAAAACCTTGATAAGGAAACCCTATATTCAATAGGTTTTGGCAGCTTCAGGTACAGTGTACAAACGTTATTTGCAGTGTTTTCGGATTAAGGGCTTTACGGTCTCGGCAGGTGTACGGTTTACGTAATCACAGATGCAGGGGGAGCTCAGGAACGAGGACATCAGGACCTGAAACAGCCAGCATGCATGCTCAAAATCCAAGACCACCGGCCTCGGGCATGGTATGATGGGGTTCACGGGTTTTGGTGTTACAGCTGCAGGGGTGCAGGGCTTAATTACGGGTTTCGAGCATTTTGGTTTGGGGTTGACGCGATTGACGTTTCTTCGGTGGTCTATGGCCAACGCCATACATAAGTCGTGATGCCAGGTCTGCAACGACCCCGCCGCCCGTGCCCACGATGCCGGAAAGGGCGACTGTGTCCCGTCCCCAACTGCCGCATGGCTGGTACGGTGTATATAAGTTTAGGATGTGGGTTGGGGGATTGCACTGTTTCAACAGATCGGGCAAGCTGCCGGATTGTTGCTCTCCGTCTCTCCGTTGTGCCCTGTTCAAACGCATGATCTTGATGCCCTAGACCCTAAACCCTAAGCCTTAAACCCTAAACCCTGAACCCCAAACCCTACCCTACACCCTAAACTCTAAACCCCCTGTGACAAGGTTCAAGCGCGTCAAGTGGCCCTTGACCTTGGCCTTCGTAGAGCGGTTATGTTCAGCGGATGTGCAAGCAACGATGCCGGATGTTTGTCTATTATAAGCTTCAAAACCTAAAGCCCTAAATCCCAAGCTTTGCAAACTCTTAAACCAAGACTAAACAGAAGCTCATGAAAATAGAGCAACTCCATGTCGAGTCTCGTCGTGGAGCGGATCGGCGTCTCCGTACACGACAATTTCGAGATCGCCGGAAGCGAATTTGCCGCTAGATCGCGAAATGCCATGCAGTTATCTAGTTGGATCTCTTTGAGGGTCCTTTCTGCAAGGGTACATACCGCCTTCTTCTGGATTGCTAAAGAGGGACCCTAGTTAAAAGAACTACCCGTATCCCTGGTCGGAGCCTCCCCGAAACCATAAAGCCTAGACTCTAGTAGCCAGTGGGAGAACTTTAACCCTTTTGGGCTCATGTGCCCTAAACCCTAGACCCATCTACACCCTAAACCCTAAACCCTGTTTGGTCTATCTTTGAAGGCTCGATCTTTCTTGGGCCGGGTCATGGAAGAAGAGAGTGCTCCCAACTAAGGACAGTCCACGTTCAGGGAGAGGATTTTGAGTTTAGGGGTTGGGGAGTTAGGCAGGTTAAGGGTTCGGGGCCTTAGACCCTAAACCTCCAATTCGCTGCCTCATTCATATCATCGGATTGGCCTCTACCTCGAGCTTCCTGCCTGATGTAGGAACCTGATTACGAAACCTTGGGCCTTTATTAGGGTTCCCTATATGAATCCGAGTATTTTGGGGTTATAAGCCCAGGGTTTCTTAATCAGGTTCCTACATTAGCCGGGCACAAGTGCGCACAGTCGGCTCTTTTTCCAAAACTGCGATAGCATATTCCTAAACCTACCCCCAAACCTACTTTTTTGTAGCAGGGTCACTATGTTATCCGTATTTGGATTTATAATAAGAACCTACAAAAAAACCCTAGAATCTGGTAGTTTAAGGTTCTTATTTAAGCAGGTAACCTTCAACCTTTTGGGTTCATCTAATCATACCATAATTTAAACTGTTAACCTTTCTTGGGCTAGGATACTCAGCCCCGTTTCATGAAATCCAAAGTGCCTCAGATCAGATATTCAATGAGCTTGCTCGATACATCTATAGTAGAAGCCAGAAAGTTGGAACATCATTAGCCTCATGCCCCTAAGGTAAAGTGTAAGGGATGCTAGCACTAATCCTCCTAAAGCCATGTTCCAACTTTATGGGGTTCACTATATTCTTACTTGGGATGTCAGGTCTCTAGGTCGCACTTAAGAGCAAGGCAGCTGTTAGAACGTTGCTCGAAGACTCCTGACCATGGGATGTTGTGTAACCCGCGAACGACAGCCTAAACCCTAAATCCTAAACAGCTGCCGGCCAAGGAAGCAAAGTATGCAGACTTCGTGTCGTCGATGCAGGCCGTCCGGCCGGAAACCGTCCGAGGAATCCGACTGGGCAAGATTTTGCATCATGCGCCCTGGTTATGGTGGCATGGGCGTTTGAAAGACATGTACAGGCAGGGGTGTCCGAAGAAAGTAGTGCCCTGCCTCCGTGCTTGAGGTGTCGTAGCTTAAACTTTTGCAATTAGGGCAAGTCCTGAAGTCCTAAACCCTGAACGCCACATGCTAAACCCTAATCCTTAAACCCTAATCGGTTAAACCCTAAACTAGACACAAAAGAGTAATCCCCAGGCACAGCGAAGTGGTGAGCAATATTGATATGTTTGTGTCACACAGCTGGCAAACACCTGCATGGAAGAAGTACCTCAACTTACTCATTCTGCGCAACAAGGCTGTTCAGTGGTCTACATTTTGCTTTTTGTTTCTGGGTTCCCAATTACACTTAAACTCCGCCAAACAAGCCTACTTCTTCCAGTGGGCCTTAGGAAATGGGCTGCCGGCAATGGTCTTGGGAACGCTGGGTGCAAGCATAGCGAATGTTTTGTCTCAGCATTCGATCTTGCCACCTTTGGAAGTTGTGGGTGGTGGCTGGTGTCTGCTGTTTGGGTGCCTCACGTATTACTTGACCTTGCTCAGGTGGAGACCCAGCACCGTACTTTTCTGGGACTGTGCCTGCATAAATCAACACGACCACATATTGAAAGCCGAGGGTCTTGCCAGTATGGGCGCTATACTGAAGCAGTCCAAGTCTCTATTGGTGCTTTGGGATCAGACGTTCGTTTCCAGGCTTTGGTGCATGTTTGAAATGGCAGCTTACTTGCACGGCCGAACAGGCAGTTCCGCAAGTGTGACTGCATGCTCACCACTAGCTGGAGTCCTTGTGCTTTCTGTGCATGCCAGCTTGTGCATGATCACTTTCCTGTACTTCTTGCCTGCAGATTCCTTCTTTGATCCGTCCCAAACCATGGTAGTCATTGCTTGCTTAGCATTGCCGGGGATCCTTTCGTTTAGCTTCGTGGTAAGCACTGTCCGCGCATACTGGCGAGACATCGACACGATGGAGCAGCACATGTTGAGTTTTGCCTTGGGCGACAGCAAATGTGTGTCTTGGTGTGCGGTGGAGCAGCATACAAACGTTTTTCGTTGTTCAGTCGTTTCCAGATTTCGCCCGCGATGTCGTATGCGAAGCTAGAAACCAAGCCCAGGCGTGCTGTTCTCCAGAGCAGACTGATGGCTGCAACAAGCCTATTTGTGACCGCAGGATCATGAAAACGTGCATAGAGAATTGGTTTGGGTATGTGTCGAGCTTCGAGAGCCGGATTCGATCGGAAGAGCGGGTGGCTCTTGCTGTGAAGTTGCGGAACCATCTCATCGTATACTTCGAGATACCAGCGGGCACTTTGGGAAGCCTTTTAGTTCCCTTTATGGTCATGTACTTAAAGGCTAATGGGACTTAGTAAGTAAGGTTATAAGTAGGTTGTAATCAGGATAACCCCACTTAGGGGACTTATAACCCCAATTATAACCTACTTACTAAGTCCCATGATCCTTTAAGTAAACCCTGAACCAAAACCGCTGAGCCCTAGACTCTGAACTCTGAGCTTGACACCCTGAAGTCTACCCTAAGCCCTAAACCCTAAAAGCCCTATAAACTCTAAACCCTAAGCCCTAAACCCTATAAACCCTGAGCCCTAAACCCTATAAACCCTATAAACCCTAAATTTTAAGCCCTAAACCCTGTACCCAAGAAGCCCTAACATCACCCCAGGATGGTGCTGGCGGGATCTCCTTTAATCTGGTCTGGGCTGGAGTTGTTGCTACGGGTTCCGCCAGATCCTTGGCAGCAGCGCAGTCGGACTTCCGGTAGGGTGGAGGGTTTCGGGTTTAGGGATTAGAGTTTAGGGATTAGGGTTTCGGGTTTAAGGTTTAGGGTATAGGGTTTAGTCGGGTTTATTGGGTTTAGGGTTTAGTTGTAGAGTTTAGTTTTGTAGGGGGGTCTAGGGTTCAGTACGGTTTAGGGTTCATGGGAGCCGCACTTGGAAACTAGTCGGCTAGCACGCTGTGACACTGCTTATAATGGACAAGTGACAAGAAAGGAGCTGCAGATACCTATGCTCATCAAGAAGACCGTCGAGTGTCTGGCAACTGGGCTTTGGAGTACCATACTTTAATACTTTTTTCTTAAAGGAACCATTATGAAATAAAAGTCACGAAAGTTCCTCGTGAAGGAGCTTCGTTCATTACCTCACAGAGTGAGCTTGGGGTTATCAGGGAGGGTGCGGGGTGGGCGGGGGAGGGGGGGGGGCCTAAATTGGTGGGCTTTTTCGGCTATCCCCCATCTGGAGCTGGGCTGCTGGCCTGGGTGTGTCGGCTGATGCTGCTGATGCTGGTCGTATGCTGCTGATGCTGGTCGTATCGTGGCCACGTTCTGCGTGCTTCTCCAGCATTCTTGCTCTAGGCGTGCTGCAACATGTCTGTCTGTCTATGTTTGGCGAAAAGTTGGTATGTTGGGTCAAAACCTGCTTCTCACCTGTCGCAGTCTTTGTGTGGCAAGGAGTTAATATGTTGGATCAAAACTGCNGTTGGTATGTTGGGTCAAAACCTGCTTCTCACCTGTCGCAGTCTTTGTGTGGCAAGGAGTTAATATGTTGGATCAAAACTGCACTTATTGACATGTTGGATCAAAACTGCTCCCGCCAGCGTTGTTCTCTGCAACTTTCTGTCTGCTGCAATGCGGGCTTGCTCCTGCAATTCGTTACCATGGCAGCATCAGTGAGAAACAAGCTGAAACTTGGCATTTCTGAGTGTCGTTTGTGCCAGCCCTGCCCCTGCTAGAGCTTTCGTCCCAGCCCGTGGCTCTCAAGTTTATACTAGGTTCATACTTGTGTCTTAAAGGAACCATGGTGAAATAAAAGTGTATGTTTTTTCTCCCTGGTTAATTAAAATGCCTAGACCCTAAACACCTAAGGTCTCAGACAGTTCCGAGAGACTCCCAAACCCAGGACTAGGTGTAGAGTTTAGTTTTTTCTCCCTGGTTACTCAAAAGCCCTAAACCCCTATAATAACGTTTATATTTTTTTGTCCCCTGGTTACTTAAAAGCCCAGGCTATATTGCCCATCATCCTGAAGGTGTTTAGTCTTGTGACCTACAAGCTGCGATTTCGCCGGTGCAGCAGCTTAGATAGCGAACGGGAGAACTTTAAACTTTTTGGCCTTATATATTGAGAAAGTTTGAACTTTTTGGCCTTCTTTATTAGCTCTATCTTGGAAAGTTTGAACTTTTTGGCCTTATACATTGGCTCTATCTTAGAAAGTTTAAACTTTTTGGGGCCCGGTTGTTGAAGAAGAGAGGCAGACACATGGATGTCTGCCTGTCTGTTGGCATTGCAGCCGTGGGCATGTCAATGTGGGCCACGTACTTGGTGATTGACTTCTATGTCATCTACCACTTCATTGTCAATCCGTTCGCTGCATCATTGATGTCAGCTTCAGTGTGGTTGCTGCTTTTGCTCATGGTGTGGACATGGATTCCCGAGTAGATCGCGTTATGATCGGCGCAAGTTAGCCAGCGTAACGTTTTGACCCGAACCTGAGTAAGGCTGGATCCTAAATCCCAAACCCTAAACCCAAACCCGTAAGACCCCTAAACCCTTAAACCGCTAAAACCTCCAAAACCCTCTGAACCGCCAGCCCTAAACACTCGACCCTAACCCCTTAACCCTCTGGCACAACAAGGGAACAGACTTTATTGTAGGAGCGTGAGTAAGGAAGCACGCCGCCGGGCACGAAGAACACCCAGCACCCTACCCTCAACAACAACGGTTCTGGGCTTGGTTTATCAGGGCTGGGGGGGTTAGGGTATAGGGTTTAGGACTAACTAGTCCTATCCCTTTGAACAACAATGCAGCCCAAACGCTGCATATTCCATTCGGAGAAGGTTCAGATGAGGCATAGCACAACCACCCCGGTACATCGGGCAACGGGATGTGGCACCACACAATCAGCTCGTAATGTAAGCCATGTAGAAGCGCTGGTATAGTTCTATATGCCGAGATGTAAATGTACATACATGTACATATGTATGTCTATATATATATATGTATATACACACATACATACCCATATGCCCATATGCAGAGGTTCGTTTATTGTACCCTAAACCCTGTACCCCGAACCCTAAGCCGTAAACCCTATAAACCTATAAACCCTAAACCCTAAACCCTAAAACAAAAACCTTAAAACCCGAAGTTGGACCGGGTCCAGGGTTCGTGTTTCGAGGCGGCAATTCTGGTCCTTCATGGTATTGCGCGCCCCAACCATCAACCATATGGGGGTTTCCGCAAAAAGGGGACCCTAATATAGTACCCTAAATAGTAGGATCCTTATTATAAGGACCCCAAAGTAAGGTACCCCTAGTTTTCGGAAACTCTAAACCCTAAGCCCTTTATAGAACCCTTATAGATCCCTTTAAGGGAACCCTTAAAGGGATCGGAAACTCCCATATAGCTGGAATAGACCATATCGTTGTTTGAGCAGTTTGATTCTTCCGTAAACTACGGAATTGAACTCCTAGTCTTCTCAAGGCCGGTTTAGGGTTTAGGGTAGAGGGTTTTATATCAAGGTGTGAGTAGTGGTTATGTTTAATTAGCTGTCGTTATCCTTTGTACGCACAGACACTTCTATTGAGTTTCCGCTTCTTTATGCACGAACATTTCCAGTACTGTTCAGATGTTTTGCAGTCTTTTGCAATGTACACGACGTTGGTTCATTCGTCCTTTACTTCATTCATACAGTCGTTCATGCAACACTGGGGCGTGTTGCCAAACAAGTGCCAGTAAATTGTAATCGTAACACCATCACAGTAGAATGTTAAGTGTCTTTGTCAAATTACCAGTACATTTCGGCAATAGCAGCTATTCGTAACAATTTGTTACCCAATTTTGTAATTGTAGGCATCGGTATGTTTACCAGGGCTTTTATCGTCATACACCTACAAGCCTATACCATCCCCACTTCCATGCTCAGTCATGCCTAAATTACTCATGCATTATGTAGTCAGTGTAACGTTAGCATTACATTTACCAACGCTTCAGTTACCAGTGCCAGTACCAATGTCGCGGTTACTGTGGTTAAAGTTGCCGTTCTGCTTCCTTCAGCGTTACTATCCCAGTGAATACTGATTTAGCCAGGTCCAGATTTTTCCATGGTCTGTCACTGGGAAAGGGTGATGCGAGTGGTATAGATATACATACATATATACACATATTATAATACATACACATATACATATATATATATATACACATACACACATATGTTTGGTCATTGTTGACATGAACTGAATACGTATCCTTGGGACTCTTGTATACAATTGCGGCAGCAAACCATAGTCTAATGATTCAAGCCTCCAAATTCACCGTCACCCCTGCGGCCTAAATCAAGACTAGGCCTTATGCTAAGGCCCGGAAGCTTATGTAGTAGCAACTAAGTGGCAGGGTTTATTGTGGGAGTGTCGGTAGGGAAGACGTCCTTCCTGATAGAGGATGGTTTCTTAATCGAGTTCCTGCATGACTATGGACCAGCACCATGCTGTGTTTGTGATTTAGGCCCGCTTCCCAGAATAAGGGGCAGCACGGTTCATAGCGCAATCAGATGTGGCATAATGCAACCCGCTGGTAGGGTGTGCCATGTAGAAGCGTGTGCGCAGCTGATAACATAGTAGATGTGCACCTGCATGTATATATATATATGTATAAGTTCTAATATGCATGTAACTGTATGTATGTGTGTACATGTGTGTGTACGTTTGTCTGTCTGTCTGTCTGTCTTTCCGTATGTCTGTATGCATGTATGCACGTATGTGTATGTATCTATCTATATATGTATGTCGCATGTATGTATGGCATGTTATGTAATGTAATCTAATGTAATGTATTGTAATATGTGTTATTGCACTGTAATGTAATGTAACATAATGTATGTATGCATGTATGTGTGCATGTATGTATGTGTTCTGACCTGAGGCATTGTTGGTGCCGAATGCACCATTCATTCGAGGTTGTGTGTAGATGCAACAGTAGGTGGCATTGTAGTATGTGCGCCCTACTGACTAGAATTGCACCCAATACTATAACTTTATGTGGACTATAAGGGGTGTCTACTAGTAGTTATTCGGATTGTAGGGTATGTTGTACTGTAATTACATCGCGGTTATAACGAGATTCTATACTTGCAACTGCTCAGGCCCCTACATTAGCATTTTCTCTCCGTCGGAAGATCCTCACCAAGTTTTCCTCAGGCAAAGCCTGTAGTCGCTTGCCACATCTGGGCGACGTCTTAGGGGGGTTTAGGGTCTCGGATTTAGGGTTCAGGGCGCTGTGCCAAGCACGCCTTGGAAAGCTTTTGCACGGCGAACGTCGTGGGTCAGGTGTGGAGACGGCTAGTCTCAGCACCTTGCGTATATCCCGTCCGATCAACCTCAAAGTCTGCTAAAAAAATAGTGCGTCCAGAGTTTAGGTTCTTTTGTATGGTTTGTTTGGGTTTCCCGTTTAGGATCCGCATGTGAGGCAAAAGCCTAAGCCTTGCTACAGTTCCAAGATTGCTCCTGGGAAGGCTTTTGACTCCATGAGGCAGCTGTTAGATTGGGTCCAGCCCTAAACCCTAAACCCTATAAACCCTAAACCCTAAACCCTAAGGTGTTTAGGATTCAGGGGTTTGGGGTTTGGGGTTCAGGGGCTCAGGAGTCAGTTGAAGGGCCGCTGTTAATGATGGTACGGTTGATGGACAAAATCCTGCATGACCCATAATAATAATTTCCATAGTTTAGGGTCCTTAGGGTCATGCAGGATTTTGTCCATCAGCCGTACCGGTTGAGGCCATCCGGTCTGACGAAGTTCAGGGTGATGATGATGCTGATGAAAAATGGTGAACGTGAAAGTACGTGATGTGATGATGGTGACTTCTCCATAACGATGCCCACGGGTGTATTAAGCTAACTGTGAATTTCAGAGGAACAGAATGTAAATAGTAATGGGTTACGGTACTAGTGATGATGAGGACGACGATGATCCCAATCCCAAGGCCGAAGCTTAGGTATCAGGCCCGGAAGCCCTGGACTCGAACCTTCAAGCTTAGAAACCTTGCCCAAATTCCAAGCCCGATGTTTTGACAGGAACAGCAACGACTGCTTCAAAGGCGAGGAGTATTTCGCCGGGCGTGGCCCTCTGAATTTTCTCGAAGAGGTCTGGTTCATGTCGCTGGATCGGTTTGGTCAAGGGTCGGGAGATGGTACGGCTTTTCAAATGGTCTAGGCTTTTCGTTTTCGGTCGAGGGTCTAAATGTTCAATGTTTACGTACAACCTTAAGTACGGCCCTAAGTTGTGCGAACTCTGGAAAACGGAAGAGCATCTGGCCCTATATTGTGAATAGTGCGGAGTGTTCCCGTCAGCGCGTTTAGGGTTTCGGGTTTAGGGCTTCATATACCTTGCAAGTGCCACTGCAAAGGCTACGACAGAAAGGATTGGGCCGAGATGTGCAGTTGACTATATTTCTGGGTTCTTTTTGCGGGATTTAATTTAAGATACCATAATAGGGATCTATAGTAAATAATATGGTTTCCTTATAGTGGTAACTTAAATTAAATCCCTTACCAAGAACCCAGTTTTTGTGGTGGCCTCCAGCGGTTTGTAATGTAGGGGCCTTAATGATTCGAATAAGGTTTTGGGGTTTCCTTATTATAAGTATAGTATAATAATACCATCAAGCCCTATTCTAACTATTAAGGCCCCTGCATTAGGGAACTTCAACCCTCAAGCTTCAAACCCGATAGGGGTGTCGCGTGAATGTCGCGGGGGTTACTGGTTTCAGGGTGTAGGACTTGAGGCTTATACCACCGCTCTTAGGTGTCGGGTGTAAAGGTTTAAGAGTTTATTAGGGGTTCAGTTTTAATTCAGATGTAGGTGTCAAGACTTTAGGAATTAGGTTCGTGGTGTCGGGTTTGGGGTTGCCATGTTGGGCTTCAGGTTTAGGTGCCCAGACCTTCCAAAATCCTTTAATCAAGGAATACACTTTAAATCATAATGAGACCCCTAATCTGAGTCTAAGTATTCCTTAATTGAGGGATGTTGGAAGGTCTGGGAGCTTTCGGGGGGTGACGGGGATCCCTGCAGCTGCGCTTTAGGGGGGTAAGGGGGAGGGGGGGTAGGGGACAATACTTCCTCAGGCCTTGTTGGGTCCTTATTACGGGCATTAAGGCCCACTACCCCCCTAAGGGTCCCTATGACCCTATGATTAGCTGAGCTTCGCACCTGTATGCGGACAATGGGATCCTTCTTACGGACAATGGGGGATCCTGTACTCTAGACTCTCTACCCAAAGCATCCCTAAACCCTAAACCCTGACAAATCCCCAACCTAAGGACCTAGATCCCAAAACAGAACATTGGTTTTTAATCCTTGACCTTACAGCCCTTACCACCACCACGACGAGTAGTAGTAGTAGTAGTAGTAGTAGTAGTAGTAGTAGTAGTAGCAGTAGCAGTAGCAGGAGCCAATCAGCCTTATCAGACCCTCAAAGAATCATCAAACCCTTTTAACACCCTCATAAGACAGCTGTAGAGACCCTACAGCACACCTTATTGAACTGAGCCCCTAAACCCTAAACCCTAAACCCTAAACCCTACAGCACACCTTATTGAACTGAGCCCCCGTCCCAGGGCCTGCTACAAGAACTGCAGCGCAGGAGTCTTACAGAGGGGTCTCGTCGGACTCAACCCCTAACTTAAACCCTAAACCCTAAACCCTAAACCCTAAAACCCTAAACCCTAAACCCGCATCCTCTAGCCCGAAGACCTGAACCCTGCAGGTTTCCTCGTTGCTTTGTTGAGATATGGGGTTTCCAGGAGTTTAAGCACTTTCTGCGGTTGTTGAGGGTGGGTTTTGGGGTTTGGGTGGTCGTGTGTGGGTCTGGTTTCACGTTTGTATGTTGGTTGTTGAAACAGTATGAAACAGTTGCATAAAATTGAGAGTTTCATATCGAAGGTCGTTCCAGGTTTTACATGCATGTTTACAGGGTCTTTCCGCGATCGTATAGGGGAAGGTCGAAGCTAGTTTTGGATGAGCAGGTCAGAGGGCCGCGGTGACAGATCCCGATAAGGACAACCCCCCGAGCTTTCTTATCATCCGAAGATGGGTCGTATGTCGAAAGCCCCGCCGGAGACGGCTACCGATTCTATAAAGAACCTAACACTCCACACCCGACCTAGAACTGGGTCGGCGTGGGTTCAGGATATAGGTTCGGCCCATGGTTGCGCCAATTGAATACTTGCCAATACAATTCCTCGGGGTTGAGGAGAAATTCATCCACGGCCCAGCCATGGTGTAATTCGCTCTGAGAAGAGAGCATCCACAAGTGATGTCCAAAACAGTGACAGAGAGCTGTTAGGCGGTGAACTACTGAGGCCTGCATACCCCCGTATATATATATATATACACCCATACATGAACAATCCTTTTCCTTAAGCTCCCTAAACCCAAACCTTAAGAGCACGAAGAACAATGGTCAAACTGTTGTTTCAAGAAGAGCCTGCCCTCAATCCTCAAACCGAAAGGCCCCCCCCCCCCACACACACAGACTTTCGGCCCGAACCAAAAACGCTTCTCCAATGCCTACCCTGCAAACCCCGCCCTAAATCCAAGCCCTAAACCCCGAGCCCTAAACCCGAAAACCGCATTGCCACGAGATCTATCAACAGGCCGCCCACATAAACCTGACGGTTTAGGCAACAGGGCTCGGCAAAGCCGCGAAGCGCCAGAGTAGCCCACACGACCTTTAGGTTTCTAGGGCTTTGGGGTTTAGGTTTTATGGTTTAGGGTTTAGGCTTAAACCCTAGATCGCAAGCCCCGAGGGTTTAGGGTGAGAAGACACCAAGGCTCTGACGGCGGGCCAATACCCGATTCGATCTGCTCCCAACACCTGCACGGGCCCTATTTTTACGGATTCCTCTGATACTTTAATAGCGTTCTATGTGGGTTCTATCAGAGTTGCATGTGATTCGGGGAATTATGGACCTATGTGTTCGGCTTGGGTTTGCTAATTGACGGTTTCTCTAAGGCTTCCGTAGAGATCTACAAGGGCTCTACAGGGTTTTCAGGGTTCGGGGTTTGGAGTGGTGTTGTGGTGCCTTAGGACTTTAGACGTCTAGGCTTTCAGTGCTCCAGGTTTCGGGGTTTAGACCCTAAACCCTAAACCCCTAAACCCGAAACCCTAAACCCCTAAACCCCTAAACCCTAAATCCCTAAACCCTAAACCCTAAAGAGAACCCTAAACCCTAAACCCCTAAACCCGAAACCCTAAACCCATAAACCCCTAAACGCTAACCCCCTAAATCCTAAACCCTAAACCCTAAAGAGAGCCCTAAACCCAAAACCCCTAAGCCCGCCTAGGTTTCAGTGTTCGGGGTGTCTTGAGCTTGCGGGCAATGGGGACTTGCTGGGATGAATCTATGGGTTGCCGCTATGGGTCTAGGGTCTAGGGTTCTGGGGTTTTAGGGTTCTGGGTAGGGTTCTGGGGTTTTAGGGTTCTGCGGTTTAGGGTTCTGGGGGTTTAGGGTTCTGGGGTTTTAGGGTTCTGCGGTTTAGGGTTCTGGGGGTTTAGGGTTCTGGGGTTTTAGGGTGCTGGGTAGGGTTCTGGGGTTTTAGGGTTCTGGGGGTTTAGGGTTCTGGGGTTTTAGGGTTCTGGGGTTTTAGGGTTCTGGGGGTTTAGGGTTCTGGGGGTTTAGGGTTCTGGGGTTTTAGGGTTCTGGGGTTTTAGGGTTCTGGGGG